>CM032163.1:10963012-10982784 GCA_018901935.1 Pugionium cornutum | reverse complement strand
AGAGCATGGGATTCAGCTGGGGAGAAGCTCAGGAGAAGGCATTCCAAGCCTTAAAGGACTGCCTCACACATGCACCAGTGGTAGTCTTGCCCGACTTCAACAAGACATTTGAAGTGGAGTGTGATGCCTGCGGAATAGGCATAGGAGCGGTGCTAACTCAAGGAGGAAGGCCAGTGACATACTTCAGTGAGAAGCTACGTGGTGCCTCACTGAACTACCCCACTTATGACAGGGAGCTTTATGCCCTGGTCCGAGCATTGGATACTTGGCAGCATTACTTGCTGTCCAAGGAGTTTGTGATCCACACTGATCACGAGACTCTCAAACACCTCAGAGCGCAAACCAATCTCAAGAGGAGACATGCCAACTGGATGGAGTTCATAGAGACCTTCCCATACATCATCAAGTACAAGAAGGGCAAGGACAATGTGGTAGCCGATGCACTATCAAGGAGGTTTGCCTTGATATCCACCATGGAGGCAAAGGTCTTAGGATTCGAGCACAGCAAGGACCTATACAAGGATGATCCTGACTATGCTGAGAGCTACAAGGAGTGTGGCACAGGAAGTCATGGCAAGTTCTACATCCATGAGGGTTTCTTGTTCCAAGAAAAAAGGCTGTGCATACCACAAGGATCGTTACGGGAGCTTATCACCCGAGAAGCTCATGGAGGATGATTCAAGCCTTGATTCAAGGATGTATGCGCATGGGCTGTTTGGAGAAGTTTAGGTGAGAAACTCGACCTTAGACTTCTTGGATAGGGGTTTTTGGGTTAGTATTTGATGGAAAGGTGAAGTGAACCACACGAGGGGTGATGAACCTCGTGATAAATCACAAACTTAGAGCTAGGAGGGCTGGTCTCAACTAGATTCTAAGCGCACCAGATTCTTGAGAGAAAACTTGTTGGGGAAAAAGTTCTATCTTTATTAATATCAAAAAGGTTGTCGAACTACAATGCTGGAAGGAGCCTTATTAATATGCTCGACAGCTTGACCTTCTAGGATCGACCCAAATAAGCAAAGGAAAACTTACAAAAGTGCACAAAAAGGAAAAGATACAAAAGTGTATAATCGAAAAAGGACCTATTCCTAAAATGTCTTTGACTCAATAAAAGTAAATATTCTAGATCCTACCCTGCAAAACAGAAAGAAGCATATATTCAAATTGAAACTTACCTTAACTTACCTCATGGCCAAGAAATGGAAGGTGGTCGTCCTTGTGGCATGCACGCGCCTTGCTCCTAGTCTTCAACTTGGAGTAGGGTTAAGAATCTTTGGGCCCTGACCTCTCTTGCCACTAAAGCCCAAGTCTCTGATGTCCCTTGTGTTGTTGAGAAGCCATTGGACTCTTCCTTGCATTTTTGGCCCATTGTCCTTAGTCGATCTTCCTCTAGGAGCTTGTCGACCCATAAGCTGAATTTGTGGAAGAGTGCCCTTGATCTGCTTCTTGTCATTGCTCCTTGAGGTACCACTGGTGTAGATACTTCCTCTAGGTGCATGTCCTGGAGCTGGAAGCTCATTTGGTCCGAGTCCTCTTGTGTAGAAGTGGAAATCCACGTGTACTCGGCTAGATCGGCTGTACCGGCTGGATTGTGCGAGGTACTGGCCGGAATGCCTTCAGGACTGGCCAAGTTGATCCCGGAGTTGGCGGCATCACCCGGGGACCGGCGTCCACGCCCCACCAAGTGTGCCGGAAGCTTGGGCCTCCGCCGCGATGGACGGTCTGGTCCTATAGGTCGAGGGTCCGGCGGTTGCTTGCGCCAGATGGTCCTGCTGTCTCGGCAAGCTTCCTGGTCGGCCAGTCTGGTCTCCTGGCTGGATGTACGACCTGATGTCCTCATCATTCCCTCCCTCTTCAGTAGGTTTTGTCCTCAAAACTGGTTCATCTGCATGGAAAGGGGCCAAGTCAGTAACATTGAACGTATTGGACACATTAAACTCACCTGGAGCTCGATCCGTAGGCGTTGTTGTTGATCCTCTCAGCACTCTGAATGGTCCATCTCCTCTTGGTGCTAGCTTGGAACTCCTTAGGTTTGGGAACCTCTCCTGAGGTGTAGCCACACCCAATCGCCTGGTTGAAAGATCACCTCCTTTCTTCCTTGTTGGCATGAGTCACGACTGTCCGTCCTCTTCTCCAAGTTTTCTGCTACCTTCTGGTGTAACCTCCTTATGAACTCTGCTTGGATGCTCCGTTGAGGTTGGTCATCTCAGCTGGTGGCAGTGGTGTTTGCTCCAATGGGGTGAGAGGGTTGAAGCCATACCACTTCAAATGGTGTCTTCTTGGTTGCTGAGTGCACGGCTCGGTTGTAGTAACTCTATGAATGGCAGGCACTCCACCCAAGTCTTTAGGTTCTTCCCTAGTGTAGTTCTGAGAAGAGTTGATAGTGTCCTGTTGACAACTTGAGTTTGGCCATCGGTTTGAGGATGGCAGGTGGTAGAGAAGAGTAACTTCGTGCCTAGCTTTCTCCAAAGGGTCCTCCAGAAATGGCTGAGGAACTTGGTGTCCCTGTCTGATATGATCGTCCTTGGCACTCCTTGAAGCCGTACTATCTCCCTGAAGAACAGCTCAGCTGTTTGCATGGCATCATTGACATTGGCACACGGAATGAAGTGTGCCATCTTGGAGAATCTGTCCACCACTACAAAGATTGCATCTTTGTGGTTGATCTTGGGCAGACCTAGAACAAAATCCATCGATATGTCCACCCATGGAAGTGTTGGTATGGGCAGTGGGAGATACAACCCGTGAGGTTGCAATCGGGACTTTGCCTTCTTGCAAGTAATGCATCTTGCACAATGTGCTTCTACTGTCCTCTTGATGTGTGGCCAGTAGAAGTGCTCCTTGACCACTGCTAGAGTCTTGTCGACACCAAAGTGGCCCATGAGTCCTCCTCCATTAGCTTCTCGGATGATAAGCTCCCTTAGTGATCCATGTGGTATGCACAGCCTTCTTTCTCGAAACAAGAATCCCTCATGGATGTAGAATTTGCCATGAGTCCCTGTGCTACACTCCTTGTAGCTCTCAGCAAGGTCAGGATCATCCTTGTATAGGTCCTTGATGTGCTCGTAGGACCTTTGCCTCCATGGTTGATATCAAGGCAAACCTCCTTGATAGTGCATCGGCTACCACATTATCTTTGCCCTTCTTGTACTTGATGATGTGCGGAAAGGTCTCTATGAACTCCATCCACCTGGCATGTCTCCTCTTGAGATTGGTTTGCCCTCTGAGGTGTTTGAGAGTCTCGTGATCAGTGTGGATCACAAACTCCTTGGACAGCAAGTAATGCTGCCAAGTCTCCAATGCTCGGACAAGGGCATAGAGCTCTTTGTCATAAGTGGGGTAGTTCAGTGAGGCACCACCTAGCTTCTCACTGAAGTATGCCACTGGTCTCCCTCCTTGAGTTAGCACTGCTCCTATGCCTATTCCAGAGGCATCACACTCCACTTCAAATGTCTTGTTGAAGTCGGGCAGGACTAGCACTGGTGCATGTGTAAGGCTGTCCTTCAAGGCCTGGAATGCGTTCTCCTGGGCTTCTCCCCAGCTGAATCCACGTTCTTCTTCACTACTGCCGTCAGTGGTGAGGCAATACTGCTGAAGTTGGGCACGAATCTCCTATAGAAGCTGGCCAGTCCGTGGAAGCTCCTTACTTGGCTGATGTTGCCTGGTGTTGGCCATTCTTGTATGGCTCGAATCTTCTCTTCATCAACCTGTAGGCCCTGTGAACTTACAACAAAACCTAAAAGACAAGTTTATCAGTACAAAAGATGCACTTCTTGAGATTGGCATAAAGCTCTTCTTGTCGAAGGGTTTTAAGTACCATCTCAAGATGTGTGAGGTGTTCCCGTAGGCACTTACTATAAACTAGTATGTCATCAAAGTAAACCACTACAACTTACTGATGTACACCCTAAGAACTTGGTTCATAAGGCGCATGAAGGTGCTTGGGGCATTAGTCAAGCCAAATGGCATGACTGTCCACTCGTAGAGCCCTTGCTTTGTCTTGAAAGCAGTCTTCCATTCATCACCTTCTTTCATCCTGACCTGGTGGTATCCAATCTTGAGGTCTATCTTGGAGAAGACTGTGGCTCCACTCAGCTCATCTAGCATGTCATCCAGCCGTGGTATTGGATTCCGGTACTTGACAGTGATGTTGTTGATTGCTCGGCAGTCCACGCACATGCGCCAAGTCCCATCGTTCTTGAGCACTAGTAGCATTGGTACGGCACATGGACTAAGGCTCTCTCGAACATAGCCTTTCTCCAGGAGCTCCTGGACTTGGTTCTCAAGCTCCTTGGACTCCTCTGGACTCATCCGGTAAGCTGGCCGGTTGGGCAGGGCTGCTCCGGGCACTAGATCAATCTAGTGTTCTATGCCACGTAAAGGAGGCAAGCCTGCTGGTATCTCCTCTGGAAATACATCCAGGAACTTGTTGAGGAGGCTTGCTACTTCAGGAGGTAGCTCTACCTGTTCTTTTTCTACATTCAACACTTCTTTGAAAACCATTAGTAACATTAAATCCTTCGAGGCTAAAGCTCTCCAGACATGACTTGGTTGAATGAGAAAATTAGATTTAATGAGCTTCTTTTCCTTACTCATTTGCTGTTGAAGCTCATGTACCTGGGCAGGAGTGAGAGGAGCTACGCTGACCTTTCTTTTGCCATGCACAAAAGTGTATAGATTGGTTCGGCCATCATGCCTGGTCTCCTTGTCAAACTGCCATGGCCTTCCTAGCAGAAGATGGCCAGCTTGCATTGGCACCACGTCGCACACTACCTGGTCTTGGTACTTGCCCACACTTAAGGGCACAGTGACTTGGTCATGGATCTTGAGCTCCACTTTGTCATCGAGCCATCTCAGTCTATATGGTCGAGGATGCCTTGTCTTCTCTAGACCTAGCTTATCAACCATATATGCACTAGCAACGTTAGTGCAAGAACCACCATCTATGATGAGGTTACATACCTTGCCCTTGATGGTGCAACGGCTGTGGAAGATGTTCTCCCTTTGGATGGTCTCTGAAGGATCCACCATTGCACTGAGGATGCGTCTAGTGACCAGCACTTCCCCCACATCTGGGTACTCAATGTCACCATATTCCTCTTCTGGTTCATAGTCCTCTTCATCTTGGGACTCATATTCTCCAGCCTCCGTAATCAACATGACCCGGTTGTTTGGGAACTCCCTTGAGATGTGTCCACGACCCCTACACTTGAAACAAGTGATGTCACGTGATCTTTGAGGGTTAGAGGACTTACTAGGCTCTCTCTGGTCATGGGTTGGCTCAGGAGGCTTGCTCTTGAACCGTGACTCGATCTCTATGCTCTTGCCTTTGTCTACGGGCTTGGGGATATTGCTTGGTGCCCAAGGCATCATAGGTTTGCTGCGGATGTCTTGGCTCTTACGCTTGATGTGCTGCTCAGCCTGGACAGATAGGTGGAAAAAATCCTTGAAGTCATTGTATATTTGCCTTTCCACCTTGTGGCTGATTCTTTCTTGCAGTCCATCCAAGAATTGTGCCATCAAAGCCTCCTCATCATCATTGAGCTCCAGCCTGTTCCTTAGTCTCTCAAACTCTTCATAGTACTCCTCTACTGATCTGGTACCCTGCTTAAGAGTACGAAAACGTCATTACAAATCTCTATGAAAATAGGGTGGAACAAACCTTTGTCTCATGAGGTCTTTCATGTCGACCCATGAGTCTACGGGCCTCAGTCTTTTCCTCCATCGGTCAGATACCTCACGATCCCACCAGATGAGGGCATTGTCCATGAGTTGTGCTACTGCCATGGAGACTCTCCTAGGGCCTGGTTGGTTGTAGTGATCAAAGATGTGATCCATCCTTCTCTCCCAATCTAGGTAGGCCTCGGGGTCTACTTTTCCTGCAAAACTCAGAGGTGTTAGTTTAACAGCAGGATGAGTTACCCAGTTGTAGGCGTGTTCATATCCATCGTCATGATGTCTAGGAGGCATCCTTGGTCTCTGGTGATATCCATATGGCTCGAAGCCATCACCTTTTGCCTCTGGTTGCCGTGGAGGTCCTCTCGGCCTATGGTGATAGTTATGAGGTTGTGTGTCCTCATCTCCATCTGGTTGGGGTTCCTCCTGTTCGTGCCATGTCCTAAGGTGCTCAGGACCCTCAGGACGGTCTTTCTCAGCTCTCACGTGCCTTATGGCCTGGAATCTCACCGGTTTTCCACGCGCTCCAACCTCTCGCCTATGGATGCGAGTTGTGTTTGGAGTGTGGTGAACATGGCCATCATGGCTTCGGTTGCTTCTCTATTTTCTTCTGCCATTGTGTGCTACAAAGAAAGAAGACAAGTTAGGATGCTCCTAAATTATTAGGAGGGTTTTCTTTTTATAAGGATTCGAAAATTTTGCAAAAAGGAAAAAATCTGAGAATTGGAAATTCAAAGATATTAAGATTTGAGAAAAAAGAAACTTTCTTGACAACTTGTGCTAGGTGTCCAATTCGAATTCTTTAGGTATTTTTCCTATTTTCTTTTTCTTTTCTTTTTAATTTAACCTAAAAATAAAGGAAATATGACTTAAACAAAAAAGGAAAACGTGAATGGTAATGCAAAAGTGAATCTAAACCCTAGTGATACACGTAGAAGGCTAGATGCACTCGGTTTGGAGTTTGATGTTATTTTTTTGATTTTTCTTGAATGTGACTTAAACTAATGCAATAACTAAAAACAAAACAAGCTATAGGATAGAAACAACCTGGTTTAGGAGCTTTAAGCTCTGATACCAAAATGATACAAGCCTTGATTCAAGGGGTTTAGGTGAGAAACTCGACCTTAGACTTCTTGGATAGGGGTTTTTGGGTTGGTATTCGATGGAAAGGTGAAGTGAACCACACGAGGGGTGATGAACCTCGTGATAAATCACAAACTTAGAGCTAGGAGGGCTGGTCTCAACTAGATTCTTCCTTGCATTTTTGGCCCATTGTCCTTAGTCGATCTTCCTCTAGGAGCTTGTCGACCCATAAGCTGAATTTGTGGAAGAGTGCCCTTGATCTACTCCTTGTCATTGCTCCTTGAGGTACCACTGGTGTAGATACTTCCTCTAGGTGCATGTCCTGGAGCTGGCAGCTCATTTGGTCCGAGTCCTCTTGTGTAGAAGTGGGAATGCGCGTGTACTCGGCTGGATCGGCTGTACCGGCTGAATTGTGCAAGGTACTGGCCGGAATGCCTTCAGGACCGGCCAAGTTGATCCCGGAGTTGGCCGCATCACCAGAGGGACCGGAGGTGTCATCCATGTCACCACCAAGTGTGCCGGAAGCTTGGGCCTCTCCGCCGGCAATGCTCTGGTCCTTGTGGTCGAGGGTCCGGCGGTACTGCTTGGGCCGGCAGGCGTGCCAGATGGTCCGGCTGTCTCGGGCAAGCTTCCTGGTCGGCCAGTCTGGTCTCCTGGCTGGATACACGACCTGATGTCCTCATCAGAGGAGGACTCATGGGCCACTTTGGTGTCGACAAGACACTATCAGTGGTCAAAGACCACTCCTACTGGTCACATATCAAGAGGTCAGTAGAAGCCCATTGTGCAAGGTGCATCACTTGCAAAAAGTCGAAGTCCCGAGTGCACCCTCACAGGTTGTACCTCCCACTACCCATACCTACACATCCATGGGTGGACAATTCCATGGACTTCGTTCTAGGTCTGCCCAAGATCAACCACAAAGATGCAATCTTTGTAGTGGTGGACAGATTCTCCATGATGGCACATTTCATTACATGTGCCAATGTTAATGATGCCAAGGACCATCGTGTCAGACAGGGACACCAAGTTCCTCAGCCACTTCTGGAGGACCCTTTGGAGGAAGCCAGGCACGAAGGTGCTCTTCTCTACCACCTGCCATCCTCAAACCGATGGCCAAACTGAAGTAGTCAACCGGACATTGTCAACTCTTCTCAGGACTACACTAGGGAAGAAACTCAAGACTTGGGTGGAGTGCCTGCCATTCATAGAGTTCGCATACAACCGAGCCATGCACTCAACAACCAAGAAGACCCCTTTTGAAGTAGTCTATGGCTTCAACCCTCTCACACCATTGGAGGAAACACCACTGCCACCAGCAGAGATGACAAACCTCAACGGAGCATCCAAGGCGGAGTTCATAAAGAAGTTACATCAGAAGGTAGCAGAGAACTTGGAGAAGAGGATCGGGCAGTATGTGACTCATGCCTACAAGGGAAGAAAGGAGGTGATTTTTCAACCAGGCGATTGGGTATGGCTACACCTACAGCAGGAGAGGTTCCCCAACCTAAGGAGTTCCAAGCAAGCACCAAGAGGAGATGGACCATTCAGAGTGCTGGAGAGGATCAACAACAACGCCTACCGGATCGAGCTTCCAAGTGAGTTTAATGTGTCTAACACGTTCAACGTAACTGACTTAGCCCCTTTCCATGCAGATGAACCAGTTTTGAGGTCAAAACCTACTGAAGAGGGAGGGGATGGTGGGGACATCAGGTCGTATGACCGGCCAGGAGACTAGACTGGCCGACCAGGGAGCTTGCCCGAGACAGCCGGGCCATTTGGGACGTCTGTCGGCCCAAGCGGTACTGCAGGGCATTCAACCAGCCGGGCCAGAGCGACCAACATTGCAGGCGGAGAGGCCCAAACCTCCGGCCCAACTGGTGAGGACGTGGATGACACCGCCGGTCCAATTGGTGACACCACCGTGATACAAGCCTCGATTCTGGGCTTATATGCGCGTGGACTGTTTGGAGAAGGTTAGGTGAGAAACTCGACCTTAGACTTCTTGGATAGGGGTTTTTGGGTTGGTATTCGATGGAAGGGTGAAGTGAACCACACGAGCGGTGATGAACCTCGTGATAAATCACAAACTTAGAGGTAGGAGGGCTGGTCTCAACTAGGTTCTAAGCGCACAAAGATTCTTAGAGAGAAAGCTTGTTGGAAGAAAGTTCTACTTTATTAATATCAAAAGGTTGTCGAACTACAATGCTGGAAGGAGCCTTATTAATATGCTCGACAGCTTGACCTTCTAGGGTCAACTCAAAGAAAGAAAAGGAAAGTTTACAAAAGTGCACAAATGGAAAATATACAAAAGTGCATAACCGAAAAAGGACCTATTCCTAAAATGTCTTTGACTCAAAAATGTAAACAATCTAGATCCTACCCTACAAAACAGAAAGAGGCATATATTTGAATTGAAACTTACCTTACTTACCTCACGGCCAAGAAATGGAAGGTGGCCGTCCTTGTGGCATGCACACGCCTTGCTCCTAGTCTTCGACTTGGAGTAGGGTTAGGAATCTTTGGCCCTAACCTCTCTTGCCACTAAAGCCCAAGTCTCTGAAGTCCCTTGCATTGTTGAGAAGCCTTTGGACTCTTCTTTGCACTTCTGCCCCATTGCCCTTAGTCGATCTTCCTCCAGGAGCTTGTCGACCCATAAGCTGAACTTGTGGAAGAGTGCTCTTGATCTGCTCCTTTTCATTGCTCCTGGTACCACTACTAGTGTAGAGACTTCCTCTAGATGCATGTTCTGAAGCTGGTAGCTTATCTGGTCCGAGTCTCCATGTGTAGAAGTTGAAATGCTCGTGTACTCGGCTGGATCGGCTGTACCGGCTGGACTGTGCGAGGTACTGGCCGGAATGCCTTATGGACTAGCTAAGTTGATCCTGGAGTCGGCGGCATCACCAATGGGACCGGCGGTGTCATCCACGTCGCCACCAATTGTGCCGGAGGCTTGGGCCTCTCTGCCGGCAATGCTGATCGGTCCGGTCCTGTTGGTCGAGGGTCCGGCGGTACCACTTGGGCCGGCAGACGTGCCAAATGGCCCGGCTGTCTCGGGCAAGCTTCCTGGTCGGCTAGTGTTGTCTCCTGGCCAGAAATACGGCCTGATGTCCTCATCATCCCCTCCCTCTTCAGTAGGTTTTGACCTCAAAACTGGTTCATCTGGATGGAAAGGGTCTAAGTCAGTTACGTTGAACGTGTTGGACACATTAAACTCACCTGGGAGCTCAAACCGGTAGGCGTTGTTGTTGATCCTCTCCAGCACTCTGAATGGTCCATCTCCTCTTGGTGCTAGCTTGGAACTCCTTAGGTTGGGGAACGTCTCCTGCCGTAGGTGTTGCCATACCCAATCGCTTGGTTGAAAGATCACCTTCTTTCTTCCTTTGTTAGCATGCGTCACGTACTGCCCGGTCCTCTTCTCCAACTTCTCTGCTATCTTCTGGTGTAACTTCCTTATGAAGTCTGCCTTGTATGCTCCGTTGAGGTTGGTCATGTCTGCTGGTGGCTGTGGCCTTTGCTCCAATGGGGTGAGAGGGTTGAAGCCGTATACTACTTCAAAGGGTGTCTTCTTGGTTGCTGAGTGCACGGCTCGGTTCTAAGCAAACTCTATGAATGGCAGGCACTCCACCCAAGTCTTGAGGTTCTTCCCTAGTGTAGTCCTGAGAAGAGTCTATAGTGTCCGGTTGACAACTTCAGTTTGGCCATCAGTTTGAGGATGACAGGTGGTAGAGAAGAGTAGCTTCGTGCCTAGCTTCCTCCAAAGGGTCCTCCAGAAAATGGCTGAGGAACTTGGTGTCCCTGTCTGACACGATGGTCCTTGGCACTCCATGAAGCCGTACTATCTCCCTGAAAAACAACTCGGCTGTTTGCGTGGCATCATTGACATTGTCCACCACTACAAAGATTGCATCTTTGTGGTTGATCTTGGGCAGTCCTAGAACGAAGTCCATTGATATATCCAGCCACGGGTGCATCGGTATGGGCAGTGGGAGATACAACCCGTGAGGTTGCACTCGGGACTTCGCCTTCTCGCAAGTGATGCACCTTGCACAATGAGCTTCCACTGACCTTTTGATGTGTGGCCAGTAGAAGTGCTCCTTGACCACTGCTAGAGTCATGTCGACACCAAAGTGGCCCATGAATCCTCCTCCATGAGCTTCTTGGATGATAAGCTCTCGTAGTGATCTTTGTGGTATGCACAGCCTTCTCTCTCGGAACAAGAATCCCTTATGGATGTAAAATTTGCAATGACTCCCTGTGCCACACTCCTTGTAGCTCTCAGCAAAGTCAGGATCATCCTTGTATAGGTCCTTGATATGCTCGAATCCTAGGACCTTTGTCTCCATGGTGGATATCAAGGCAAACCTCCTTGATAGTGCATCGGCTACCACATTGTCTTTGCCCTTCTTGTACTTGATGACGTATGGGAAGGTCTCTATGAACTCCATCCACCTGGCATGTCTCCTCTTGAGATTGGTTTGCCCTCTGAGATGTTTGAGAGTCTCGTGATCAGTGTGGATCAGAAACTTCTTGGACAGCAAGTAATGCTGCCAAGTCTCCAATGCTCGGACAAGGGCATAAAGCTCCTTGTCGTAAGTGGGGTAGTTCAGTGAGGCACCACCTAGCTTCTCACAAAAGTATGCCACTGGCCTCCCTCCTTGGATTAGCACTGCTCCTATGCCTATTCCAGAGGCATCACACTCTACTTCGAATGTCTTGCTGAAGTCGGGCAGGACTAGCACTGGTGCATGTGTAAGGCTGTCCTTCAAGGCCTGGAATGCCTTTTCCTGAGGTTCTCCCCAGCTGAATCCCACGTTCTTCTTCACTACTGCCGTCAATGGTGAGGCAATACTGCTGAAGTTGGGCACGAACCTACTGTAGAAGCTGGCCAGTCCGTGGAAGCTCCTCACTTGGCTGATGTTGCTTGGTGTTGACCATTCTTGTATGGCTCGAATCTTCTCTTCATCAACCTGTAGGTCCTGTGAACTTACAAAAAAACCTAAGAAGACAAGTTTATCAGTACAAAAGATGCACTTCTTGAGATTGGCATAAAGCCCTTCTTGTCGAAGGGTTTTAAGTACCATCTCAAGATGTGTAAGGTGATCTCTTAAACACTTACTGTAAACTAAAATGACGTCGAAATAGACTACAACAAACTTACTGATGTACCCCCTAAGAACTTGGTTAATAAGGCGCATGAAGGTGCTCGGGGCATTAGTCAAGCCGAATAGCATGACTATCCACTCGTAGAGCCCTTGTTTGGTCTTGAAGGCGGTCTTCCACTCATCACCTTCCTTCATCCTGACCTGGTGGTATCCACTCCTAAGGTCTATCTTGGAGAAGACCGTGGCTCCACTCAGCATGTCATCCAGCCGTGGTATCGGATTCCGGTACTTGACTGTGATGTTGTTGATTGCTCGGCAGTCCACGCACATTCGCCAAGTCCCATCCTTCTTGAGCACTAGTAGCACTGGTACGGCACATGGACTGAGGCTCTCTCAAACATAGCCTTTCTCCAGGAGCTCCTTGACTTGCTTCTCAAGCTCCTTGGACTTCTCTGGACTCATCCGGTAGGCTGGCCGGTTAGGCAGGGCTGCTCCGGGCACGAGGTCGATCTGGTGCTCAATGCCACGTAGAGGAGGTAAGCCTGCTGGTATCTCTTCCGGGAACACTTACTGGAACTCTTCGAGGAGAGCTGCTACTTCAGAAGGTAGCTCTACCTGTTCTTTCTCTACATTCAACACTTCTTTGAAAACCATTAGTAGCATTAGATCCTTCAAGGCTAAAGCTCTCCGGACATGACTTGGTTGAATAAGCAAATTAGATTTAATGAGCTTCTTTTCCTTACTCATTTGCTGTTAAAGCTCTACAGTGGCGTTTGCTCCAATGGGGTGAGAGGGTTGAAGCCGTATACTACTTCAAAGGGTTTCTTCTTGGTTGCTGAGTGCACGGCTCGGTTGTAAGCAAACTCTATGAATGGTAGGCACTCCACCCTAGTCTTGAGGTTCTTCCCTAGTGTAGTCCTGAGAAGAGTTGATAGTGTCCGGTTGACAACTTCAGTTTGGCCATCGGTTTGAGGATGGCAGGTGGTAGAGAAGAGTAGCTTCGTGCCTAGCTTCCTCCAAAGGGTCCTCCAGAAATGGCTGAGGGACTTGGTGTCCCTGTCTGACACGATGGTCCTTGGTACTCCATGAAGCCGTACTATCACCCTGAAGAACAGCTCGGCTGTTTGTGTGGCATTATTAACATTGGCACACGGGATAAAGTGTGCCATCTTGGATAATCTGTCCACCACTACAAAGATTGCATCTTTGTGGTTGATCTTGGGCAGACCTAGAACGAAGTCCATTGAGATGTCCACCCATGGATGTGTAGGTATGGGCAGTGGGAGATACAACCCGTGAGGGTGCACTCGGGACTTCGCCTTTTTGTAAGTGATGCACCTTGCACAATGGGCTTCTACTGACCTTTTGATGTGTGGCCAGTAGAAGTGCTCCTTGCTCACTGCTAGGGTCTTGTCGACACAAAAGTGGCCCATGAGTCCTCCTCCATGAGCTTCTCGATGATAAGCTCTCGTAGTGATCCTTGTGGTATGCACAGCCTTCTCTCTCGAAACAAGAATCCCTCATGGATGTAAAATTTGCAATGACTCCCTGTGCCACACTCCTTGTAGCTCTCAGCAAAGTCAGGATCATCCTTGTATAGGTCCTTGATGTGCTCGAATCCTAGGACCCTTGCCTCCATGGTGGATATCAAGGCAAACCTCCTTGATAGTGCATCGGCTACCACATTGTCTTTGCCCTTCTTGTACTTGATGACGTACGGGAAGGTCTCTATGAACTCCATCCACCTGGCATGTCTCCTCTTGAGATTGGTTTGCCCTCTAAGGTGTTTGAGAGTCTCGTGATCAGTGTGGATCACAAACTCCTTGGACAGCAAGTAATGCTGCCAAGTCTCCAATGCTCGGACCAGGGCATAAAGCTCCTTGTCGTAAGTGGGGTAGTTCAGTGAGGCACCACCTAGCTTCTCACTGAAGTATGCCACTGGCCTCCCTCCTTGTGTTAGCACTGCTCCTATGCCTATTCCAGAGGCATCACACTCCACTTCAAACGTCTTGTTGAAGTCGGGCAGGACTAGCACGGGTGCATGTGTAAGGCTGTCCATCAAGGACTGGAACGCCGTCTCCTGAGCTTCTCCCCAGCTGAATCCCATGTTCTTCTTCACTACTGCCGTCAATGGTGAGGCAATACTGCTGAAGTTGGGCACGAATCTCCTGTAGAAGCTGGCCAGTCCGTGGAAGCTCCTCACTTGGCTGATGTTGCTTGGTGTTGGCCATTCTTGTATGACACGAATCTTCTCTTCATCAACCTGTAGGCCCTGTGAACTTACAACAAAACCTAAGAAGACAAGTTTATCAGTACAAAAGATGCACTTCTTGAGATTGGCATAAAGCTCTTCTTGTCGAAGGGTTTTAAGTACCATCTCAAGATGTGTGAGGTGTTCCCGTAGGCACTTACTATAAACCAGTATATCATCAAAGTAAACTACTACAAACTTACTGATGTACGCCCTAAGAACTTGGTTCATAAAGCGCATGAAGGTGCTTGGGGCATTAGTCAAGCCAAATGGCATGACTGTCCACTCGTAGAGCCCTTGCTTTGTCTTGAAAGCAGTCTTCCATTCATCACCTTCCTTCATCCTGACCTGGTGGTATCCACTCTTGAGGTCTATCTTGGAGAAGACCGTGGCTCCACTCAGCTCATCTAGCATGTCATCCAGCCATGGTATTGGATGCCAGTACTTGACAGTGATGTTATTGATTGCTCGGCTGTCCACGCACATTCTCCAAGTCCCATCCTTCTTGGGCACTAGTAGCACTGGTACGGCACATGGACTGAGGCTCTCTCGAACATAGCCTTTCTCCAGGAGCTCCTGGACTTGCTTCTCAAGCTCCTTGGACTCCTCTCGACTCATCCGGTAAGCTGGCCGGTTGGGCAGGGCTGCTCCGGGCACTAGATCAATCTGGTGTTCTATGCCACGTAAAGGAGGCAAGCCTGCTGGTATCTCCTCTGGAAATACATCCTGGAATTTGTTGAGGAGCGTTGCTACTTCATGAGGTAGCTCTACCTGTCCCTGTTCTATACTCAACGCTTCCTTGAAAACCATTAGTAACATTAAGTCCTTCGAGGCTAAAGCTCTCCAGACATGACTAGGTTGAATAAGAAAGTTAGACTTGACAAGTTTCTTTTCCTTACTCATTTGGAGTTGTAGCTCATGTACTTGGGCAGGTGTAAGAGGAGCTAGGCTGACCTTTCTCTTGTCATGCACGAAGGTGTAGAGATTGGTTCTGCCATCATGCCGGGTCTCTTTGTCGAACTGCCATGGTCTTCCTAGTAGAAGATGGCCAGCTTGCATGGGCACCACGTCGCACACGACCTGGTCTTGGTACTTGCCCACACTGAATGGCACAGTGACTTGCTCATGAATCTTGAGCTCCACTTTGTCATCAAGCCATCTCAGTCTATATGGTCGAGGATGCCGTGTCCTCTCTAGACCTAGCTTATCAACCATATATGCACTAGCAACGTTAGTGCAAGAACCACCATCTATGATGAGGTTACATACCTTGCCCTTGATGGTGCAACGGCTGTGGAAGATGTTCTCCCTTTGGATGGTCTCTGAAGGATCCACCATTGCACTGAGGATGCGTCTAGTGAGCAGCACTTTCCCCACATCAGGGTACTCAATGTCACCATATTCCTTTTCTGGTTCATAGTCCTCTTCATCTTGGGACTCATATTCTCCAGCCTCCGTAATCAGCATGACCCGGTTGTTTGGGCACTCCCTTGAGATGTGTCCACGACCCCTACACTTGAAACAAGTGATGTCACGTGATCTTTGAGGGTTAGAGGACTTACTAGGCTCTCTCTGGTCACGGGTTGGCTCAGGAGGCTTGCTCTTGAACCTTGACTCGATCTCTATGCTTTTGCCTTTGTCTACGGGCTTGGGAATGTTGCTTGGTGCCCAAGGCATCTTAGGCTTGCTGCGGATGTCTTGGCTCTTACGTTTGATGTGCTGCTCAGCCTGGACAGATAGGTGGAACAAGTCTTTGAAGTCATTGTAGATTTGCCTTTCCACCTTGCGGCTGATTCTTTCTTGGAGTCCATCCAAGAATTGTGCCATCAAAGCTTCCTCATCGTCATTGAGTTCCAGCCTGTTCCTTAGTCTCTCAAACTCTTCATAGTACTCCTCTACTGATCTGGTACCCTGCTTAAGAGTACGAAAACGTCATTACAAATCTCTATGAAAATAGGGTGGAACAAACCTTTGTCTCATGAGGTCTTTCATGTCGACCCATGAGTCTACGGGCCTCAGTCTTTTCCTCCATCGGTCAGATACCTCACGATCCCACCAGATGAGGGCATTGTCCATGAGTTGTGCTACTGCCATGGAGACTCTCCTAGGGCCTGGTTGGTTGTAGTGATCAAAGATGTGATCCATCCTTCTCTCCCAATCTAGGTAGGCCTCGGGGTCTACTTTTCCTGCAAAACTCAGAGGTGTTAGTTTAACAGCAGGATGAGTTACCCAGTTGTAGGCGTGTTCATATCCATCGTCATGATGTCTAGGAGGCATCCTTGGTCTCTGGTGATATCCATATGGCTCGAAGCCATCACCTTCTGCCTCTGGTTGCCGTGGAGGTCCTCTCGGCCTATGGTGATAGTTATGAGGTTGTGCGTCCTCATCTCCATCTGGCTGGGGCTCCTCCTGTTCGTGCCGTGTCCTAAGGTGCTCAGGACCCTCAGCACGGTCTTGCTCAGCTCTCACGTGCCTTATGGCCTGGAATCTCACAGGCCTCTCCACGTGCTCCAACCTCTCGCCTATTGATGCGAGTTGCGTTTGGAGGGTGGTGAACATGGCCATCATGGCCTCGGCTGCATCTCTATTCTCTTCTGCCATTGTGCTACAAGAAAGAAACACAAGTTATTTTGCTCCTAAGTGGATTAGGAGGGTTTTCTTTTATAGGGGAATTCGAATTTACAAAAAGGAAAATGTTGAGAAAAAGGAAAAAAACCTGAAAAAAGCAAACTTTAGAAAAATGGAAACTTCCTACAACTGGTGCTAGCTTTCCAATTCGAATTCTTTTGGTATTTTGCCTATTTTCTTTTTCTTTTATTTTTAATTTAACTTAAAAAAATGGAAATATGATTTGAACAAAAAGGAAAACGTGAATGGTAATGTAAAAGTGAATCTAAACCCCACTATACACGTAGAAGCTAGATGCACTCGGTTTGGAGTTTAGTATTATTTTTTTTATTTTTCTAAAAAGCGACTTAAACTAATGCAAGAACAAGAAACAAAAATAACTAAAGGATAGAAACAACCTGATTTAGGAGCTTTAAGCTCTGATACCAAAATGATACAAACCTCGATTCAAGGCTTGGATGCGCGTGGGCTGTTTGGAGAAGTTTAGGTGAGAAACTCGACCTTAAGCTTCTGGATAGGGGTTTTCTGGTTGGTAAAAGATGGAAGGGTGAAGTGCACCATACGAGGGGTGAGGAACCTCGTGATAAATCACAATCTTAGAGCTAGGAGGGCTGGTCTCAACTAGGTTCTAAGCATACAAGTCTCTTGAGAGAATAACATGTAGAAAGAAAATTCGCACTTTATTAATATCAAAAAGGTTGTCTAATTACAATGCTGGAAGGATCCTTATTAATATGCTTGACAGCTTGACCTTCTAGGGTCAACTCAAAGAAAGAAAAGGAAAGATTACAAAACTGCACAAATGGAAAATGTACAAAAGTGCATAACCGAAAAAGACCTATTCCTTAAATGTCTTTGACTCAAAAATGTAAAGAATCTAAATCCTACCATGCAAACCAGAAAGAGGCAAATATCCAAATTGAAAACTTACCTTTCTTACCTCACGGCCAAGAAACGGAAGGTGGCCGTCCTTGTGGCATGCACGCACCTTGCTCCTAGTCTTCGACTTGGAGTAGGGTTAGGAATCTTTGCGCCCTGACCTCTCTTGCCACTAAAGCCCAAGTCTTGGAAGTCCCTTGCATTATTGAGAAGACTTTGGACTCTTCTTTGCACTTCTGGCCCACTGTCCTTTGCCGATCATCCTTTAGGAGGTTGTCGACCCATAAGCTGAATTTGTGGAAGAGTGCTCTTGATCTATTCCTTGTCATTGCTCCTGGTGGCACCACTGGTGTAGAGACTTCCTCTAGATGCATGTCCTGAAGCTGGTAGCTTATCTGGTCCGAGTCTCCTTGTGTAGAAGTTAAAATGCCCGTGTACTTGGCTGGATCGCTTGTACCGGCTGGACTGTGCGAGGTACTGGCTGGAATGCCTTCTGGACCGGCCAAGTTGATCCCGGAATCGGCGGCGTCACCACTGGGACTTGCAGTGTCATCCACATCGCCACCAGTAGGGCCAGAGGCTTGGGCCTCTCCGCCGGTAATGCTGATCGGTCCGGTCCTGTTGGTCGAGGGTCCGGCGGTACCGCTTGGGCCGGCAGACGTGCCAAATGGCCTGGCTGTCTCGGGCAAGCTTCCTTGTCGGCCAGTCTGGTCTCCTGGCCGGCCATACGACCTGATGTCCCCATCACTAGTTGAGACCAGCCCTCCTAGCACTAAGTTTGTGATTTATCACGAGGTTCATAACCCCTCGTGTGATTCACTTCACCCCTCCATCCTTGGTAAAACCCCTATCCAGAAGCATAAGGTCAAGTTTCTCACCTAAACTTCTCCAAACAGCCCATGCTCATACTGCCTTGAATCGAGGCTTGTATCAGGGCATGAGGTCGATCTGCTGCTCTATGCCACGTAAAGAAGGCAAGCCTGCTGGTATCTCCTCAGGGAATACGTCCTGGAACTTGTTGAGGAGGTGATACAAGCCTCGAATCAAGGCTGTACACGCGTGCGCTGTTTGGAGAAGACTAGGTGAGAAACTCGACCTTAGATTTCTGGATGGGGGTTTTCTGTTTGGTAATGGATGCAAGGGTGAAGTGAACCCCACGAGGGGTGATGAACCTTGTGATAGATCACAAACTTAGAAGCTTGGTCTCGACTAGTGTTCTAAGCACACAAGTCTCTTGAGAGAAAATTTGTACGAAAAAAATTCTATCTTTATTAATATCACAAAAAGGTTGTCGAACTACAATGCTGAAGAAGCCTTATTAATATGCTCGGCAGCTTGACCTTCTAGGGTCGACCCAATAAAGAAAAATGGAAAACTTACAAAAGTGCACAAAGGGAAAAAATTACAAAAAGGGAATCACCGAAAAAGACTTCTACCTAAATTGTCCATGACTCAAAAATGTAAACATTCAAAATCCTACCCTGAAAAACAGAAAAAGGCAAGTATATAATTTGAAAACTTACCATTCTTACCTATCGGCCAAGAAATGGAAGGTGACCGACCTTGTGGCATGCACGCGCCTAGCTCTTAGTCTTCGACTTGGAGTAGGGTTATTAATCTTTGGGCCCTGATCTCTCTTACCACTAAAGCCCAAGTCTCTGTAGTCCCTTGTGATGTTGAAAAGCCTGTGGCCTCTTCCTTGCACTCCTGGCCCAATGCTCTTTGTCGAACATCCTCTAGGAGCTTGTCGACCCACAAGCTGAACTTGTGGAAGAGCGCCCTTGATCTGCTCCTTGTCATTGCTCCTGGTGGCACCACTGGTGTAGAAACTTCATCTAGATGCATGTCTTGAAGCTGGTAGCTTATCTGGTCCGAGTCTCTTTGAGTAGATGTTGAAATGGTGGTGCAATCGACTGGATCGGCTGTACCATCTGGACTATGCGAGGAGCTGGCCGTATTGTCATCAGAGCCAGCCAGGTTGATCCCAAAGCCGGTGGCATCACCAATTGAGCCGGCAGTGTCATCCACTCGCCGCCGTTGGGCCGTAGGTTTGGGCCTCTCCGCCGGAAAGGTTGATCGGTCCTGCACGGCTGGTCGTAGGCTTGACGGTACCGCTTGGGCCGGCAGGCACGCCAAATGGCCCGGCTGTC
>CM032163.1:10947311-10962512 GCA_018901935.1 Pugionium cornutum | reverse complement strand
ACTGGTGTAGATACTTCCTCTAAGTGCATGTCCTGGAGCTGGTAGCTCATTTGGTCCGAGTCCTCTTGTGTAGAAGTGGAAGTGTGCGTGTACTCGGCTGGATGGCCTGTACCGGCTGGGTTGTGCGTGATACTGGCCGGAATGACTTCAGGACCGGCCAAGTTGATCCCGGAGTCGGCGGTGTCATCAGGGGAACCGGCGGTGTCATTCACGTCCCCACCAAGTGTGCCGGAAGCTTAGGCCTCTCCGCCGGCGATGTTGACCGGTCTGGTCCTATAGGTCGAGGGTCCGGCGGTACTGTCTGGTCCGGCAGGTGCGCCAGATGGTCCTGCTGTCTCGGGAAAGCTTCCTGGTCGGCCAGTCTGGTCTCCTGGCTGGATGTACGACCTGATGTCCTCATCACTCCTGAACCCACCCGTGACCAGAGAGAGCCTGGTAAGTCTTCTAACCCTCAAAGATCACGTGACATAACTTGTTTCAAGTGCAGGGGACGTGGACACATCTCAAGGGAGTGCCCAAACAACCGAGTCATGCTGATTACGGAGGCAGGAGAATATGAGTCCCAAGACGAAGAGGAATATGAACCAGAAGGAGAATATGGTGACATTGAGTACCCTGATGTGGGGGAAGTGCTGGTCACTAGGCGTATCCTCAGTGCAATGGTGGATCCTTCAGAGACCATCCAAAGGGAGAACATCTTCCACAGCCGTTGCACCATCAAGGGAAAGGTATGTAACCTCATCATAGATGGTGGTTCTTGCACTAACGTTGCTAGTGCATATATGGTTGATAAGCTAGGTCTAGAGAGGACACGGCATCCTCGACCATATAGACTGAGATGGCTTGATAACAAAGTGGAGCTCAAGATTCATGAGCAAGTCACTGTGCCATTCAGTGTGGGCAAGTACCAAGACCAGGTCGTGTGCGACGTGGTGCCCATGCAAGCTGGCCATCTTCTACTAGGAAGACCATGGCAGTTCGACAAAGAGACCCGGCATGATGGCAGAACCAATCTCTACACCTTCGTGCATGACAAGAGAAAGGTCAGCCTAGCTCCTCTTACACCTGCCCAAGTACATGAGCTACAACTCCAAATGAGTAAGGAAAAGAAACTTGTCAAGTCTAACTTTCTTATTCAACCTAGTCATGTCTGGAGAGCTTTAGCCTCGAAGGACTTAATGTTACTAATGGTTTTCAAGGAAGCGTTGAGTATAGAACAGGGACAGGTAGAGCTACCTCATGAAGTAGCAACGCTCCTCAACAAATTCCAGGATGTATTTCCAGAGGAGATACCAGCAGGCTTGCCTCCTTTACGTGGCATAGAACATCAGATTGATCTAGTGCCCGGAGCAGCCCTGCCCAACCGGCCAGCCTACCGGATGAGTCCAGAGGAGTCCAAGGAACTTGAGAAGCAAGTCAAGGAGCTCCTGGAGAAAGGATATGTTCGAGAGAGCCTCAGTCCATGTGCTGTACCAGTGCTACTAGTGCCCAAGAAGAATGGGACTTGGCTTATGTGCGTGGACTGCCGAGCAATCAACAACATCACAGTCAAGTATAGGCATCCAATACCACGACTGGATGACATGCTAGATGAGCTGAGTGGAGCCACGGTCTTCTCTAAGATAGACCTCAAAAGTGGATACCACCAGGTAAGAATGAAGGAAGGTGATGAGTGGAAGACTGCTTTCAAGACAAAGCAAGGGCTCTACGAGTGGACAGTCATGCCATTTGGCTTGACTAATGCCCCAAGCACCTTCATGCGCCTTATGAACCAAGTTCTTAGGGCGTACATCAGTAAGTTCGTAGTAGTTTACTTTGATGACATTTTGGTTTATAGTAAGTGCCTACGGGAACACCTCACACATCTTGAGATGGTCCTTAAAACCCTTCGACAAGAAGAGCTTTATGCCAATCTCAAGAAGTGCACCTTTTGTACTGATAAGCTTGTCTTTTTAGGTTTTGTTGTGAGTTCATAGGGCCTACAGGTTGATGAGGAGAAGATTCGAGCCATACAAGAATGGCCAACACCAGGAAACATCAGCCAAGTAAGGAGCTTCCACGGACTGGCCAGCTTCTATAGGAGATTCGTGCCCAACTTCAGCAGTATTGCCTCACCACTGACGGCAGTAGTGAAGAAGAACGTGGGATTCAGCTGGGGAGAAGCTCAGGAGAAGGCATTCCAGGCCTTGAAGGACAGCCTTACACACGCACCAGTGCTAGTCCTTCCCGACTTCAACAAGACGTTTGAAGTGGAGTGTGATGCCTCTGGAATAGGCATAGGAGCAGTGCTAACCCAAGGAGGGAGACCAGTGGCATACTTCAGTGAGAAACTAGGTGGTGCCTCACTGAACTACCCCACTTATGACAAGGAGCTTTATGGCCTTGTCCGAGCACTGGAAACTTGGCAGCATTACTTGCTGTCCAAGGAGTTTGTGATCCACACTGATCACGAGACTCTCAAACACCTCAGAGGGCAAACCAATCTCAAGAGGAGACATGCTAGGTGGATGGAGTTCATAGAGACCTTTCCGTACATCATCAAGTACAAGAAGGGCAAAGATAATGTGGTAGCCGATGCACTATCAAGGAGGTTTGCCTTGATATCAACCATGGAGGCAAAGGTCCTAGGATTCGAGCACATCAAGGATCTATACAAGGATGATCCTGACCTTGCTGAGAGCTACAAGGAGTGTAGCACAGGGAGTCATGGCAAGTTCTATATCCATGAGGGATTCTTGTTCCGAGAAAGAAGGCTGTGCATACCACAAGGATCACTAAGGGAACTTATCATCCGAGAAGCTCATGGAGGAGGACTCATGGGCCACTTTGGTGTCGACAAGACTCTAGCAGTGGTCAAGGAGCACTTCTACTGGCCACACATCAAGAGGACAGTAGAAGCACATTGTGCAAGATGCATCACTTGCAAGAAGGCAAAGTCCCGAGTGCAACCTCACGGGTTGTATCTCCGACTGCCCATACCAACACATCCATGGGTGGACATCTCGATGGATTTTGTTCTAGGTCTGCCCAAGATCAACCACAAAGATGCAATCTTTGTAGTGGTGGACAGATTCTCCAAGATGGCACATTTCATCCCATGTGCCAATGTCAATGATGCAACACAAACAGCTGAGCTGTTCTTCAGGGAGATAGTATGGCTTCATGGAGTGCCAAGGACCATCGTATCAGATAGGGACACCAAGTTCCTCAGCCATTTCTGGAGGACCCTTTGGAGAAAACTAGGCACGGAGCTACTCTTCTCAACCACTTGCCATCCTCAAACCGATGGCCAAACTGAAGTTGTCAACAGGACCCTATCAACTCTTCTCAGAACAACACTAGGGAAGAACCAAAAGACTTGGGTGGAGTGCCTGCCATTCATTGAGTTCGCCTACAACCGAGCCGTGCACTCAGCAACTAAGAAGACCCCATTTGAAGTGGTATACGGTTTCAACCCTCTCACCCCATTGGAGCAAACACCACTGCACCAGCTGAGATGACCAACCTCAACGGAGCATCCAAAGCAGAGTTCATAAGGAGGTTACACCAGAAGGTAGCAGAAAACTTGGAGAAGAGGACCGGACAGTACGTGACTCATGCCAACAAAGGAAGGAAGGAGGTGATCTTTCAACCAGGCGATTGGGTGTGGCTACACCTACGGCAGGAGAGGTTCCCAAACCTAAGGAGTTCCAAGCTAGCAGCAAGAGGAGATGGACCATTCAGAGTGCTCGAGAGGATCAACAACAACGCCTACCGGATCGAGCTGCCAGGTGAGTTTAATGTGTCCAATACGTTCAATGTTACTGACTTGGCCCCTTTCCATGCAGATGATCCAGTTTTGAGGACAAAACCTACTGAAGAGAGAGGGAATGATGAGGACATCAGGTCGTACATCCAGCCAGGAGACCAGACTGGCCAACCAGGAAGCTTGCCCGAGACAGCAGGACCATCTGGCGCGCCTGCCGGACCAGACAGTACCGCCGGAACCTCGACCTATAGGACCAGATCGGTCAACATCGCCGGCGGAGAGGCCCAAGCTTCCGGCACACTTGTTGGGGACGTGAATGACACCGCCGGTCCCCCTGATGACACCGCCGACTCCGGGATCAACTTGGCCGGTCCTGAAGTCATTCCGGCCAGTACCACGCACAATCCAGCCGGTACAGCCGATCCAGCCGAGTACACGCGCACTTCCACTTCTACACAAGAGGACTCTGACCAAATGAGCTACCAGCTCCAGGACATGCACCTAGAAGAAGTATCTACACCAGTGGTACCTCCAAGAGCAATGACAAGAAGCAGATCAAGAGCACTCTTCCACAAATTCAGCTTATGGGTCGACAAGCTCCTAGAGGAAGAGCAGCTAAGGACAATGGGCCAGAAGAGCAAATTAGAGTCCAATGGCTTCTCAACAACACAAGGAACATCAGAGACTTGGGCTTTAGTGGCAAGAGAGGTCAGGGCCCAAAGATATTTAACCCTACTCCAAGTCGAAGACTAGGAGCAAGGCGCGTGCATGCCACAAGGACGGCCACTTTCCATTTCTTGGCCATGAGGTGAGTTAAGGTAAGTTTACATTCGAATATATTTGCCTCTTTCTGTTTTGCAGGGTAGGATCTAGTTGCTTTACATTTTGAGTCAAAAACATTTTAGGAATAGGTCCTTTTTTTGATTATGCACTTTTGTATCTTTTCCTTTTGTGCACTTTTGTAAACTTTCCTTTGATTTGTTTGAGTCGACCCTAGAAGGTCAAGCTGTCGAGCATATTAATAAGGCTCCTTCCAGCATTGTAGTTCGACAACCTTTTGATTATTAATAAAGTAGAACTTTTTCCCTACGAGCTTTCTCTCAAGAGAGACTTGTGCGCTTAGAACCTAGTTGAGACCAGCCCTCCTAGCTCTAAGTTTGTGATTTATCACGAGGTTCATCACCCCTCGTGTGGTTCACTTCACCCTTCCACCGTTTACCAACCAGAAAACCCCTATCCAGAAGCCTAAGGTTGAGTTTCTCACCTAATCTTCTACAAACAGCCCACGCGCATACATCCTTGAATCAAGGCTTGTATCACTCCACTTCAAACATCTTGTTGAATTCGAGCAGGACTAGCACTGGTGCATGCGTGAGGCTGTCCTTCAAGGCTTGGAATGCCTTCTCCTGAGCTTCTCCCCAGCTGAATCCCACGTTCTTCTTCACTACTGCCGTCAATGGTGAGGCAATACTGCTGAAGTTGGGTATGAATCTTCTGTAGAAGCTGGCCAGACCGTGGAAGCTCCTCACTTGGCTGATGTTGCTTGGTGTTGGCCACTCTTGTATGGCCCGAATCTTCTTTTCATCAACCTGTAAGTCCTATGAACTTACAACACAACCTAAGAAGACAAGTTTATCAGTACAAAAGATGCACTTCTTGATATTGGCATAAAGCTCTTCTTGTCGAATGGTTTTAAGTACCAACTCAAGATGTGTGAGGTGTTCCCGTAGGCACTTACTATAAACTAGTATGTCATCAAAATAAACCACAACGAACTTACTGATGTACGCCCTAAGAACTTGGTTCATAAGCGCATGAAGGTGCTTGGGGCATTAGTCAAGCCAAATGGCATGACTGTCCAGCCGTAGAGCCCTTGCTTTGTCTTGAAAGCAGTCTTCCACTCATCACCTTCCTTCATTCTGACCTGGTGGTATCCACTCTTGAGGTCTATTTTGGAGAAGACTGTGGCACCACTCAGCTCATCTAGCATGTCATCTAGCCGTGGTATAGGATGCCGGTACTTGACTGTGATGTTGGTTATGGCTCGGCAGTCCACACACATCGCCAAGTTCTGTCCTTGTTGGGTACTAGCAGTACTGGTATGGCACATGGACTGAGGCTCTCTAGAACATAGCCTATCTCCAGGAGCTCCTTGACTTGCTTCTCAAGCTCCTTGGACTCCTCTGGGCTCATCCGGTAGGTTGGTCAATTAGGTAAGGCTGCTCCGGGCACGAGATCAATCTGGTGCTCTATACCGCGTAGGGGAGGCAAGCCAGCTGGTATCTCCTCAGGGAATACGTCATAGAATTTGACTTGTTCTACCTGTTCCTTTTCTACACTCAAAATCTCTTTGAAAACCATTAATAACATTAAATCCTTCGAGGCTTAAGATCTCCGAACATGACTTGGTTGAATAAGAAAATTTAACTTAATGAGTTTCTTTTCCTTACTCATTTGTTGTTGTAGCTCATGTACCTGGGCAGGTGTGAGAGGAGCTAGGCTGACCTTTCTCTTGTCGTGCACAAATGTGTAGAGATTGGTTCGGCCATCATGCCTTGTCTTCTTGTCAAACTGCCATGGCCTTCTGATGAGGACATCAGGTCGTATGTCCAGCCAGGAGACCAGACTGGCCGACCAGGAAGCTTGCCTGAGACAGCCGGGCCATTTGGCACGTCTGCCGGCCCAAGCGGTACTGCCGGACCCTCGACCAATAGGACCGGACCGATCAGCATTGCCGGCGGAGAGGCCCAAGCTTCCAGCACAACTGGTGGCGACGTGGATGACACCACCGGTCCCCTTGGTGACGTCGCCGACTCCGGGATCAACTTGGCCGGTCCTAAAGGCATTCCGGCCAGTACCTCGCACAGTCCAGCCGGTACAGCCGATCCAGCCGAGTACACGAGCATTTCAACTTCTACACAGGGAAACTTGGACCAGATAAGCTACCAGCTTCAGGACATGCATCTAGAGGAAGTCTCCACACCAGTAGTGCCACCAGGAGCAATGACAAGGAGTAGATCAAGAGCACTCTTCCACAAGTTCAGCTTATGGGTCGACAAGCTCCTAGAGGAAGATCTACTAAGGACAATGGGCCAGAATTGCAAAGAAGAGTCCAAAGGCTTCTCAACAATGCAAGGGAATTCAGAGACTTGGGCTTTAGTGGCAAGAGAGGTCAGGGCCCAAAGATTCCTAACCCTACTCCAAGTCGAAGACTAGGAGCAAGGCGCGTGCATGCCACAAGGACGGCCACCTTCCATTTCTTGGCCGTGAGGTAAGTAAGGTAAGTTTTCAATACGAATATTTGCCTCTTTCTGTTTTGCAGGGTAGGATCTAGAATATTTACATTTTTGAGTCAAAAACATTTTAGGAATAGGTCCTTTTTCGGTTATGCAGTTTTGTACATTTTCCATTTGTGCACTTTTGTAGTCTTTCCTTTTCTTTCTTTGAGTCGACCCTAGAAGGTCAAGCTGTCGAGCATATTAATAAGGCTCCTTCCAGCATTGTAGTTCGACAACCTTTTTGATATTAATAAAGTAGAACTTTCTTCCAACAAGTTTTCTCTCTAAGAATCTTGTGCGCTTAGAACCTAGTTGAGACCAGCCCTCCTAGCTCTAAGTTTGTGATTTATCACGAGGTTCATCACCTCTCGTGTGGTTCACTTCACCCTTCCATTGAATACCAATCAAAAAACCCCTATCCAAGAAGTCTAAGGTCGAGTTTCTCACCTAACCTTCTCCAAACAGCCCACGCGCATATAGGGCTTGAATCGAGGCTTGTATCATTTTGGTATCAGAGCTTAAAGCTCCTAAACCAGGTTTTTTCTATCCTTTAACTTGTTTTGTTTCTTGTTCTTGCATTATTTTAAGTTTCATTCAAGAAAATCAAAAAAATAACATCTAAGTTCAAACCGAGTGCATCTAGTTCCTACGTGCATCACTAGGTTCTAGAATCATTCTTGCATTGCTATTTTCGACTTTTCTTTTTGTTAGAATCATATTTCTATTATTTTTAAAGTTAAATTAAAAGAAAAGAAAAAGAAAATAGGAAAAATACCTAAAGGATTCGAATTGGACAGCTAGCAATAGTTGTCAAGAAAGTTTCCTTTTTATTCAAATCTTCATATCTTCGAATTTTCCATTTCTCAGATTTTTTCCTTTTGCATTTTTTCGAATCCCCTTATAAAAGAAAACCATCCGAATAATTTAGGAGCAGCATAACTCGTCTTCTTTCCTTGTAGTACGCAATGGCAGAAGAGAATAGAGAAGCAACCGAGCCATGATGGCCATGTTCACCACCCTCCAAACGCAACTTGCATCCATAGGCGAGAGATTGGAGCGCATGGAGAGGCCTGTGAGATTCTAGGCCATAAGGCACGTGAGAGCTGAGCAAGGCCGTGCTGACGGTCCTGAGCACCTTAGGACACAGCACGAACAGGAGGAGCCCCAGCCAGATGGAGATGAGGACACACAACCTCATAACTATCACCATAGGCCGAGAGGACCTCCACGGCAACCAGAGGCAAAAAGTGATGGCTTCGAGCCATATGGATATCACCAGAGACCAAGGATGCCTCCTAGACATCATGACGATGGATATGAACACGCCTACAACTGGGTAACTCATCCTGCTGTTAAACTAACACCTCTGAGTTTTGCAGGAAAAGTAGACCCCGAGGCCTACCTAGATTGGGAGAGAAGGATGGATCACATCTTTGATCACTACAACCAACCAGGCCCTAGGAGAGTCTCCATGGCAGTAGCACAACTCATGGACAATGCCCTCATCTGGTGGGATCGTGAGGTATCTGACCGATGGAGGAAAAGACTGAGGCCCGTAGACTCATGGGTCGACATGAAAGACCTCATGAGACAAAGGTTTGTTCCACCCTATTTTCATAGAGATTTGTAATGACGTTTTCGTACTCTTAAGCAGGGTACCAGATCAGTAGAGGAGTACTATGAAGAGTTTGAGAGACTAAGGAACAGGCTGGAACTCAATGACGATGAGGAAGCTTTGATGGCACAATTCTTGGATGGACTCCAAGAAAGAATCAGCCGCAAGGTGGAAAGGCAAATCTACAATGACTTCAAAGACTTGTTCCACCTATCTGTCCAGGCTGAGCAGCACATCAAACGTAAGAGCCAAGACATCCGCAGCAAGCCTAAGATGCCTTGAGCACCAAGCAAAATTCCCAAGCCCGTAGACAAAGGCAAGAGCATAGAGATCGAGTCAAGGTTCAAGAGCAAGCCTTTGTCTCAAAAACCATCATCTTCTGCCTCTGGTTGTCGTGGAGGTCCTCTCGGCCTATGGTGATAGTTATGAGGTTGGGTGTCCTCATCTCCATCTGGCTGGGGTTCCTCCTGTTCGTGTCGTGTCCTAAGGTGCTCAGGACCCTCAGGACGGTCTTGCTCAGCTCTCACGTGCCTTATGGCCTGGAATCTCACCGGTCTTTCCACGCGCTCCAACCTCTCGCCTATGGATGCGAGTTGTGTTTGGAGTGTGGTGAACATGGCCATCATGGGTTCGGTTGCTTCCCTATTTTCTTCTGCCATTGTGCTACAAAGAAAGAAGACAAGTTATGATACTCCTAAAATATTAGGAGGGTTTTCTTTTTATAAGGATTCGAAAATTTGCAAAAAGGAATAAAATCTGAGAATTGGAAATTCAAAAATATGAAGATTTGAAAAAAAGGAAACTTTCTTGACAACTTGTGCTAACTGTCCAGTTCGAATTCCTTTGGTGTTTTTCCTATTTTCTTTTTCTTTTCTTTTTAATTTAACTAAAAAATAAAGTAAATATGATTTAAACAAAAAGGAAAACGTGAATGGTAATGCAAAAGTGAACCTAAACCCTAGTGATACACGTAGAAGGCTAGATGCACTCGGTTTGGAGTTTGATGTTATTTTTTTGATTTTTCTTCAATGCGACTTAAACTAATGCAAGAACTAAAAACAAAACAATCTGAAGGATAGAAACAACCTGGTTTAGGAGCTTTAAGCTCTGATACCAAAATGATACAAGCCTCGATTCAAGGGTTATATGCGTGTAGGCTGTTTGGAGAAGGTTAGGTGAGAAACTCGACTTTAGACTTCTTGGATAGGGGTTTTTGGGTTCGTATTTGATGGAAGGGTGAAGTGAACCACACGAGGGGTGATGAACCTCGTGATAAGATTCTTGAGAGCTAGGAGGGCTGGTCTCAACTAGGTTCTAAGCGCACAAGATTCTTGAGAGAAAACTTGTAAGAAAATTTGATCTTTATTAATTAGCAAAAAGGTTGTCGAACTACAATGCTGGAAGGAGCCTTATTAATATGCTCGACAGCTTGACCTTCTAGGGTCGACTCAAATAAGAAAAGGAAAATTTACAAAAGTGCACAAAAGGAAAAGATACAAAAGTGTATAATCGAAAAAGGACATTTTCCTAAAATTTCTTTAACTCAATAAATGTAAATATTCTAGATCCTACACTGCAAAACAGAAAGAGGCAAATATTCTTATTGAAAACTTAGCTTACTTACCTCACTGCAAAAAAATGGAAGGTGGCCGTCCTTGTAGCATACATGCGCCTTGCTCCTAGTCTCGACTTGGAGTAGGGTTAGGAATCTTTGGGCCCTGACCCCTCTTGCCACTAAAGCCCAAGTCTCTGATGTTCCTTGTATTGTTGAGAAGCCTTTGGACTCTTCTTGGCACTTCTGGCCCATTGCCCTTAGTTGATCTTCCTCTAGGAGCTTGTCGACCCATAAGCTGAACTTGTGGAAGAGTGCTCTTGATCTGCTCCTTGTCATTGCTCCTGGTGGAACTACTGGTGTGGAGACTTCCTCTAGATGCATGTCCTGAAGCTGGTAGCTTATCTGGTCCGAGTTTCCTTGTGTAGAAGTAGAAATGCTCGTGCACTCGGCTGGATCGGCTGTACCGGCTGGACTGTACGAGGTACTGGCCGGAATGCCTTCAGGACTGGCGAAGTTGATCCCGGAGTTGGTGGCATCACCAAGGGGACCGGCGGTGTCATCCACATCGCCACCAAGTGTGCCGGAAGCTTGGGCCTCTCCGCCAGCAATGCTGGTCGGTCTGGTCCTATTGGTCGAGGGTCTAGCGGTACCGTTTGGGCCGGCAGACGTGCCAGATGGCCCGGCTGTCTCGGGCAAGCTTCCTGGTCGGCCAGTCTGGTCTCCTGGCTGGATGTACGACATGATGTCCTCATCAGTTGTGCTACTGCCATGTACACTCTCCTAGGGCCTGGTTGGTTGTAATGGTCGAAGATGTGATCCATCCTCCTCTCCCAAACTAGATAGGCGTCGGGTCTACTTTTCGTACAAAACTAGGAGGTGTTAGCTTAACATCATGACTGTTTACCCGATTTTAGGTGTAGTCATCACCATCCTCATGATGTCTAGGGGGCATCCTTGGTCTCTGGTGATGACCATAGGGCTCGTAGCCATTGCCCTCTGCTTCTGGTTGCCGTGGAGGTCCTATCGGTCTAGGGTGATAGCCGTGAGGCTGTGCGTCCTCATCTCCATCCGGCTGGGGCTCTTCCTGTTCTGGCCATGTCCTAGGGTGATCAGGACCTTCAGCAGGGTCTCTGGTGAAGACCATATGTGATGAGGACATCAGGTCGTACATCCAGCCAGGAGACCAGACTGGCCGACCAGGAAGCTTTCCCGAGACAGCAGGACCATCTGGCGCACCTGCCGGACCAGACAGTACCGCCGGACCCTCGACCTATAGGACCAGACCGGTCAACATCGCCGGCGGAGAGGCCTAAGCTTCCGGCACACTTGGTGGGGACGTGAATGACACCGCCGGTTCCCCTGATGACACCGCCGACTCCGGGATCAACTTGGCCGGTCCTGAAGTCATTCCGGCCAGTATCACGCACAACCCAGCCGGTACAGGCCATCCAGCCGAGTACACGCACACTTCCACTTCTACACAAGAGGACTCGGACCAAATGAGCTACCAGCTCCAGGACATGCACTTAGAGGAAGTCTCAACACCAGTGGTACCTCAAGGAGCAATGACAAGAAGTAGATCAAGGGCGTTCTTCCACAAATTCAGCTTATGGGTCGACAAGCTTCTAGAAGAAGATCGACTAAGGACAATGGGCCAAAAATACAAGGAAGAGTCCAATAGCTTCTCAACAACACAAAGGACATCAGAGACTTGGGCTTTAGTGGCAAGAGAGGTCAAGGCCCAGAGATTTGTAACCCTACTCCAAGTCGAAGACTAGGAGCAAGGCGCGTGCATGCCACAAGGACGGCCACCTTCCATTTCTTGGCCGTGAGGTGAGTTAAGGTAAGTTTACATTCGAATATATGCCTCTTTATGTTTTGCAGGGTAGGATCTAGTTGTTTTACATTTTTGAGTCAAGAACATTTTAGGAATAGGTCCTTTTTTGGTTATGCACTTTTGTATCTTTTCCTTTTGTGCACTTTTGTAAACTTTCCTTTTATTTGTTTGAGTCGACCCTAGAAGGTCAAGCTGTCGAGCATATTAATAAGGCTCCTTCCAGCATTGTAGTTCGACAACCTTTTGATTATTAATAAAGTAGAACTTTTTCCTACAAGCTTTCTCTCAAAAGAGACTTGTGCGCTTAGAACCTAGTTGAGACCAGCCCTCCTAGCTCTAAGTTTGTGATTTATCACGAGGTTCATCACCCCTCGTGTGGTTCACTTCACCCTTCCATCTACCAGAAAACCCCTATCCAGAAGCCTAAGGTTGAGTTTCTCACCTAATCTTCAAAAAATCAAAGACATCCTTGAATCAAGGCTTGTATCATTTTGGTATCAGAGCTTAAAGCTCCTAAAACCAGGTTGTTTCTATCCTTTTGCTTATTTTGTTTTGTGTTCTTGCATTAGTTTAAGTCGCATTCAAGAAAAATCAAAAAAATAACCTCAAACTTCAAACCAAGTGCATCTAGCCTCCTACGTGTATCACTAGGGTTTAGAATTCACTTGTTGCATTGCATACGAGTTTTCCTTTTGTTTTATTCTTATTTCCATTAGTTTTAAGTTAATTTAAAAAGAAAAGAAAAGAAAAGAAAGAAAAAAGGAATTCAATTGGACAGCTAGCACAAGTTGTCTAGGAAGTTTTTCTTTTTTAATTTCCTTCTTAAAATTTTTCCTTTTGCATTTTTTTCAAACCCATATAAAAGAAAACCTCTCCTAATAATTTAGGAGCACCCTAATTGTCTTTCTTTGTAGCACACCATGGGAGAAGAGAATAGAGACGCTGAAGCCATGATGGTTCACCACCACACTCCAAACACAACTCGTGATCCATAGGCGAGAGGTTGGAGCGTGGAGAGACCAGTAAGATTCCAGGCCATAAGGCACGTGAGGGCTGAGCAAGACCATCCTGAGGGTCCTGAGCACCTTAGGACACGGCACTAACAGGAGGAACCCCAGCCAGATGGAGATGAGGACACACAACCTCATAACTATCACCATAGGCCGAGAGGACCTCCACGGCAACCAGAGGCAGAAGATGATGGCTTTGAGCCATATGGTCTTCACCAGAGACCAAGAATGCCTCCTAGACGACATGAGGATGGAGATGAACACACCCATAACCGGGTAATTCATCCTGATGTTAAACTAACTCCTCCAACTTTTGCAGGAAAAGTAGACCCCGAGGCTTACCTAGATTGGGAGAAGGGAATGGATCATATCTTTGATCACTACAACCAACCAGGACCTAGGAGAGTCTCAATGGCAGTAGCACAACTCACGGACAATGCCCTCATCTGGTGGGATCATGAGGTATCTGACAGAAGGAGGAAGAGAATGAGGCCCATAGACTCATGGGTCGACATGAAAGACCTCATGCGACAAAGGTTTGTTCCACCTTACTTTCATAGAGATTTGCAACGTCGTTTTCGTACTTTTAAGCAGGGTACCAGATCAGTAGAGGAGTACTATGAAGAGTTCGAGAAGTTAAGGAACAGATTGGAGCTCAATGATGATGAAGAAGCATTGATGGCAAAATTCTTGGATGGACTCCAAGAAAGGATCAGCCGCAAGGTGGAAAGGCAAGTCTACAATGACTTCAAAGACTTGTTCCACCTATCTGTGCAAGCTGAACAGCATCAAACGTAAGAGCCAAGACATCCGAGCAAGCCTAAGACACCTTGGGCACCAAGCAACATGCCTAAGACAGTGGACAAAAGAGATCGAGTCAAGGTTCAAGAGCAAGCCTCCTGAACCCACCCGTGACCAGAGAGAGCCTGGTAAGTCTTCTAACCCTCAAAGATCACGTGACATAACTTGTTTCAAGTGCAGGACGTGGACACATCTCAAGGAGTGCCCAAACAACCGAGTCATGCTGATTACGGAGGCAGGAGAATATGAGTCCCAAGATGAAGAGGACTATGAACCAGAAGGAGAATATGGTGACATTGAGTACCCTGATGTGGGAAGTGCTGGTCACTAGACGTATCCTCAGTGCAATGGTGGATCCTTCAGAGACCATCCAAAGGGAGAACATCTTCCACAGCGGTTGCACCATCAAAGGAAAGGTATGTAACCTCATCATAGATGGTGGTTCTTGCACTAACGTTGCTAGTGCGTATATGGTTGATAAGCTAGGTCTAGAGAGAACACGGCATCCTCGACCATATAGACTGAGATGGCTTGATGACAAAGTGGAGCTCAAGATTCATGAGCAAGTCACTGTGCCATTCAGTGTGGGCAAGTACCAAGACCAGGTGGTGTGCGACGTGGTGCCCATGCAAGCTGGCCATCTTCTACTAGGAAGACCATGGCAGTTTGACAAAGAGACCCGGCATGATGGCAGAACCAATCTATACACCTTCGTGCATGACAAGAGAAAGGTCAGCCTAGCTCCTCTTACACCTGCCCAAGTACATGAGCTACAACTCCAAATGAGTAAGGAAAAGAAACTTGTCAAGTCTAACTTTCTTATTCAACCTAGTCATGTCCGGAGAGCTTTAGCCTCAAAGGACTTAATGTTACTAATGGTTTTCAAGGAAGTGTTGAATATAGAACAGGGACAGGTAGAGCTACCTCATGAAGTAGCAACACTCCTCAACAAATTCCAGGATGTATTTCCAGAGGAGATACCAGCAGGCTTGCCTCCTTTACGTGGCATAGAACACCAGATTGATCTAGTGCCCGGAGCAGCCCTGCCCAACCGGCCAGCCTACCGGATGAGTCCAGAGGAGTCCAAGGAGCTTGAGAAGCAAGTCAAGGAGCTCCTGGAGAAAGGATATGTTCGAGAGAGCCTCAGTCCATGTGCTGTACCAGTGCTGCTAGTGCCCAAGAAGGATGGGACTTGGCGGATGTGTGTGGACTGCCGAGCCATCAACAACATCACAGTCAAGTATAGGCATCCAATACCACGACTGGATGACATGCTAGATGAGCTGAGTGGAGCCACGGTCTTCCCCAAGATAGACCTCAAAAGTGGATACCACCAGGTAAGAATGAAGGAAGGTGA
>CM032163.1:10870775-10946811 GCA_018901935.1 Pugionium cornutum | reverse complement strand
AGGTCGACATCCAGCCAGGAGACCAGACTGGCCGACCAGGAAGCTTTCCCGAGACAGCAGGACCATCTGGCGCGCCTGCCGGACCAGACAGTACCGCCGGACCCTCGACCTATAGGACCAGACCGGTCAACATCGCCGGCAGAGAGGCCCAAGCTTCCCGCACACTTGGTGGGGACGTGAATGACACCGCCGGTGCCCCTGGTGACACCGCCGACTCCGGGATCAACTTGGCCGGTCCTGAAGTCATTCCGCCAGACACAATCCAGCCGGTACAGCCAGCCAGTACACGACACTTCCACTTCTACACAAGAGGACTCGGACCAAATGAGCTACCAGCTCCAGGACATGCACTTAGAGGAAGTATCTACACCAGTGGTACCTCCAGGAGCAATGACAAGAAGCAGATCAAGAGCACTCTTCCACAAATTCAGCTTATGGGTCGACAAGCTTCTAGAGGAAGAGCAGCTAAGGACAATGGGCCAGAAGAGCAAATTAGAGTCCAAAGGCTTCTCAACAACACAAGGAACATCAGAGACTTGGGCTTTAGTGGCAAGAGAGGTCAGGCCCAAAGATATTTAACCCTACTCCAAGTCAAGACTAGGAGCAAGTGCATGCCACAAGGACGGCCACCTTCCATTTCTTCGTGAGGTGAGTTAAGGTAAGTTTACATTCAATATATGCCTTTTTGCAGGGTAGGATCTAGTTGCTTTACATTTTTGAGTCAAGAACATTTTAGGAATAGGTCCTTTTCGGTTATACACTTTTGTATTTTTTCCTTTTGTGCACTTTTGTAAACTTTCCTTTTCTTATTTGAGTCGACCTAGAAGGTCAAGCTGTAATAAGGCTCCTTCCAGCATTGTAGTTCACAACCTTTTTGATATTAATAAAGTAGGACTTTCTTGCAACAAGTTTTCTCTGTAAGAATCTTGTGCGCTTAGAACCTAGTTGAGACCAGCCCTCCTAGCTCTAAGTTTGTGATTTATCACGAGGTTCATCACCCCTCGTGTGGTTCACTTCACCCTTCCATCGTTTACCAACCAGAAAACCCCTATCCAGAAGCCTAAGGTTGAGTTTCTCACCTAATCTTCTACAAACAGCCCACGCGCATACATCCTTGAATCAAGGCTTGTATCATTTTGGTATCAGAGCTTAAAGCTCCTAAACCAGGTTGTTTCTATCCTTTTGCTTGTCTTATTTCTAGTTCTTGCATTAGTTTAAGTCGTATTCAAGAAAAATAAAAAAAAACAACATCAAACTCCAAACCGAGTGCATCTAGCCTCCTACGTGTATCACTAGGGTTTAGATTCACTTTTTCATTGTCTTTCACGTTTTCCTTTTTGTTTAATTCATATTTCCATTAATTTTAAGTTAAATTAAAAAGAAAACAAAAAGAAAAGAAAAGAAAATAGGAAAATACCCAAAAGATTTCGAATTGGACAGCTAGCACAAGTTGTCTAGGAAGTTTCCTTTTTTCGAATTTCCTTTCCTTAGGATTTTTCCTTTTTGCATTTTTTTCAAACCCCATATAAAAAGAAAAACCTCCTAATAATTTAGGAGCACCCTAATTTGTCTTCTTTCTTTGTAGCACACCATGGGAGAAGAGAATAGAGAACGCAGCTGAAGCCATGATGGCCATGTTCACCACACTCCAAACACAACTCGCATCCATAGGCGAGAGGTTGGAGCGTGGAGAGACCAGTAAGATTCAGGCCATAAGGCACGTGAGAGCTGAGCCAGATCGTCCTGAGGGTCCTGAGTACCTTAGGACACGGCACGAACAGGAGGAACCCCAGCCAGATGGAGATGAGGACACGCAACCTCATAACTATCACCATAGGCCGAGAGGACCTCCACGGCAACCAGAGGCAGAAGATGATGGCTTTGAGCCATATGGTCTTCACCAGAGACCAAGAATGCCTCCTAGACGTCATGAGGATGGAGATGAACACACCTATAACCGGGTAATTCATCCTGATGTTAAACTAACTCCTCCAACTTTTGCAGGAAAAGTAGACCCCGAGGCTTACCTAGATTGGGAGAAGCGAATGGATCATATCTTTGATCACTACAACCAACCAGGACCTAGGAGAGTCTCAATGGCAGTAGCACAACTCACGGACAATGCCCTCATCTGGTGGGATCGTGAGGTATCTGACAGAAGGAGGAAGAGAATGAGACCCGTAGACTCATGGGTCGACATGAAAGACCTCATGCGACAAAGGTATGTTCCACCTTACTTTCATAGGGATTTGCAACGACGTTTTCGTACTCTTAAGCAGGGTACCAGATCAGTAGAGGAGTACTATGAAGAGTTCGAGAGGTTAAGGAACAGATTGGAGCTCAATGATGATGAAGAAGCATTGATGGCACAATTCTTGGATGGACTCAAGAAAGGATCAGCTGCAAGGTGGAAAGGCAAATCTACAACGACTTCAAGGACTTGTTCCACCTATCTGTGCAAGCTGAACAGCACATCAAACGTAAGAGCCAAGACATCGCAGCAAGCCTAAGACACCTTGGGCACCAAGCAACATGCCTAAGACAGTGGACAAAGGCAAAAGCGTAGAGATCGAGTCAAGGTTCAAGAGCAAGCCTCCTGAACCCACCCGTGACCAGAGAGAGCCTGGTAAGTCTTCTAACCCTCAAAGATCACGTGACATAACTTGTTTCAAGTGCAGGGGACGTGGACACATCTCAAGGAGTGCCCAAACAACCGAGTCATGCTGATTACGGAGGCAGGAGAATATGAGTCCCAAGATGAAGAGGACTATGAACCAGAAGGAGAATATGGTGACATTGAGTACCCTGATGTGGGGAAGTGCTGGTCACTAGACGTATCCTCAGTGCAATGGTGGATCCTTCAGAGACCATCCAAAGGAGAACATCTTCCACAGCCGTTGCACCATCAAGGGAAAGGTATGTAACCTCATCATAGATGGTGGTTCTTGCACTAACGTTGCTAGTGCGTATATGGTTGATAAGCTAGGTCTAGAGAGGACACGGCATCCTCGACCATATAGACTGAGATGGCTTGATGACAAAGTGGAGCTCAAGATTCATGAGCAAGTCACTGTGCCATTCAGTGTGGGCAAGTACCAAGACCAGGTCGTGTGCGACGTGGTGCCCATGCAAGCTGGCCATCTTCTACTAGGAAGACCATGGCAGTTTGACAAAGAGACCAGGCATGATGGCAGAACCAATCTCTACACCTTCGTGCATGACAAGAGAAAGGTCAGCCTAGCTCCTCTTACACCTGCCCAAGTACATGAGCTACAACTCCAAATGAGTAAGGAAAAGAAACTTGTCAAGTCTAACTTTCTTATTCAACCTAGTCATGTCCGGAGAGCTTTAGCCTCGAAGGACTTAATGTTACTAATGGTTTTCAAGGAAGTGTTGAGTATAGAACAGGGACAGGTAGAGCTACCTCATGAAGTAGCAACACTCCTCAACAAATTCCAGGATGTATTTCCAGAGGAGATACCAGCAGGCTTGCCTCCTTTACGTGGCATAGAACACCAGATTGATCTAGTGCCCGGAGCAGCCCTGCCCAACCGGCCAGCCTACGGATGAGTCCAGAGGAGTCCAAGGAGCTTGAGAAGCAAGTCAAGGAGCTCCTGGAGAAAGGATATGTTCGAGAGAGCCTCAGTCCATGTGCTGTACCAGTGCTACTAGTGCCCAAGAAGGATGGGACTTGGCGCATGTGTGGACTGCCGAGCAATCAACAACATCACAGTCAAGTATAGGCATCCAATACCACGACTGGATGACATGCTAGATGAGCTGAGTGGAGCCACGGTCTTCTCCAAGATAGACCTCAAAAGTGGATACCACCAGGTAAGAATGAAGGAAGGTGATGAGTGGAAGACTGCTTTCAAGACAAAGCAAGGGCTCTCTGAGTGGACAGTCATGCCATTTGGCTTGACTAATGCCCCAAGCACCTTCATGCCTTATGAACCAAGTTCTTAGGGCGTACATCAGTAAGTTTGTAGTAGTTTATTTTGATGACATACTTGTTTATAGTAAGTGCCTACGGAACACCTCACACATCTTGAGATGGTCCTTAAAACCCTTCGACAAGAAGAGCTTTATGCCAATCTCAAGAAGTGCACCTTTGTACTGATAAGCTTGTCTTTTTAGGTTTTGTTGTGAGTTCACAGGGCCTACAGGTTGATGAAGAGAAGATTCGAGCCATACAAGAATGGCCAACACCAGGAAACATCAGCCAAGTAAGGAGCTTCCACGGACTGGCCAGCTTCTATAGGAGATTCGTGCCCAACTTCAGCAGTATTGCCTCACCACTGACGGCAGTAGTGAAGAAGAACGTGGGATTCAGCTGGGGAGAAGCTCAGGAGAAGGCATTCAGGCCTTGAAGGACAGCCTTACACACGCACCAGTGCTAGTCCTTCCCGACTTCAACAAGGCGTTTGAAGTGGAGTGTGATGCCTCTGGAATAGGCATAGGAGCAGTGCTAACCAAGGAGGGAGACCAGTGGCATACTTCAGTGAGAAGCTAGGTGGTGCCTCACTGAACTACCCCACTTATGACAAGGAGCTTATGCCCTTGTCCGAGCATTGGAGACTTGGCAGCATTACTTGCTGTCCAAGGAGTTTGTGATCCACACTGATCACGAGACTCTCAAACACCTCAGAGGGCAAACCAATCTCAAGAGGAGACATGCCAGGTGGATGGAGTTCATAGAGACCTTCCGTACATCATCAAGTACAAGAAGGGCAAAGACAATGTGGTAGCCGATGCACTATCAAGGAGGTTTGCCTTGATATCAACCATGGAGGCAAAGGTCCTAGGATTCGAGCACATCAAGGATCTATACAAGGATGATCCTGACTTGCTGAGAGCTACAAGGAGTGTAGCACAGGAGTCATGGCAAATTCTACATCCATGAGGATTCTTGTTCCGAGAAAGAAGGCTGTGCATACCACAAGGATCACTAAGGGAGCTTATCATCCGAGAAGCTCATGGAGGAGGACTCATGGGCCACTTTGGTGTCGACAAGACTCTAGCAGTGGTCAAGGAGCACTTCTACTGGCCACACATCAAGAGGACAGTAGAAGCACATTGTGCAAGATGCATCACTTGCAAGAAGGCAAAGTCCAGTGCAACCTCACGGGTTGTATCTCCCACTGCCCATACCAACACATCCATGGGTGGACATCTCGATGGATTTTGTTCTAGGTCTGCCCAAGATCAACCACAAAGATGCAATCTTTGTAGTGGTGGACAGATTCTCCAAGATGGCACTTCATCCCATGTGCCAATGTCAATGATGCACACAAACAGCTGAGCTGTTCTTCAGGGAGATAGTACGGCTTCATGGAGTGCCAAGGACCATCGTATCAGATAGGGACACCAAGTTCCTCAGCCATTTCTGGAGGACCCTTTGAGAAAGCTAGGCGAAGCTACTCTTCTCAACCACTTGCCATCCTCAAACCGATGGCCAAACTGAAGTTGTCAACAGGACCTATCAACTCTTCTCAGAACTACACTAGGGAAGAACCTAAAGACTTGGGTGGAGTGCCTGCCATTCATTGAAGCCGTGCACTCAGCAACCAAGAAGACACCATTTGAAGTGGTATACTTCAACCCTCTCACCCCATTGGAGCAAACACCACTGCCACCAGCTGAGATGACCAACCTCAAGGAGCATCCAAAGCAGAGTTCATAAGGAGGTTACACCAGAAGGTAGCAGAAAACTTGGAGAAGAGGACCGGACACGTGACTCATGCCAACAAAGGAAGAAAGGAGGTGATCTTTCAACCAGGCGATTGGGTGTGGCTACACCTCGGCAGGAGAGGTTCCCAAACCTAAGGAGTTCCAAGCTAGCACCAAGAGGAGATGGACCATTCAGAGTGCTCGAGAGGATCAACAACAACGCCTACCGGATCGAGCTCCAGGTGAGTTTAATGTGTCCAATCGTTCAATGTTACTGACTTGGCCCCTTTCCATGCAGATGATCCAGTTTTGAGGACAAAACCTACTGAAGAGGGAGGGAATGATGAGGACATCAGGTCGTACATCCAGCCAGGAGACCAGACTGGCCGACCAGGAAGCTTGCCGAGACAGCAGGACCATCTGGCGCCTGCCGGACCAGACAGTACCGCGGACCCTCGACCTATAGGACCAGACCGGTCAACATCGGCGGAGAGGCCCAAGCTTCCGGCACACTTGGTGGGGACGTGAATGACACCGGTCCCCTGATGACACCGCCGACCGGGATCAACTTGGCGGTCCTGAAGTCATTCCGGCCAGTACAGCACAATCCAGCCGGTACAGCCATCCAGCCGAGTACGCACACTTCCACTTCTACACAAGAGGACTCGGACCAAATGAGCTACCAGCTCCAGGACATGCACTTAGAGGAAGTATCTACACCAGTGGTACCTCCAGGAGCAATGACAAGAAGCAGATCAAGAGCACTCTTCCACAAATTCAGCTTATGGGTCGACAAGCTTCTAGAGGAAGAGCAGCTAAGGACAATGGGCCAGAAGAGCAAATTAGAGTCCAAAGGCTTCTCAACAACACAAGGAACATCAGAGACTTGGGCTTTAGTGGCAAGAGAGGTCAGGGCCCAAAGATATTTAACCCTACTCCAAGTCGAAGACTAGGAGCGCGTGCATGCCACAAGGACGGCCACCTTCCATTTCTTGGCCGTGAGGTGAGTTAAGGTAAGTTTACATTCGAATATATGCCTCTTTCTGTTTTGCAGGGTAGGATCTAGTTGCTTTACATTTTGAGTCAAGAACATTTTAGGAATAGGTCCTTTTTCGGTATACACTTTTGTATCTTTTCCTTTTGTGCACTTTTGTAAACTTTCCTTTTTCTTATTTGAGTCGACCCTAGAAGGTCAAGCTGTCGAGCATATTAATAAGGCTCCTTCCAGCATTGTAGTTCGACAACCTTTTGATTATTAATAAAGTAGAACTTTTTCCTTTTCTCTCAAGAGAGACTTGTGCGCTTAGAACCTAGTTGAGACCAGCCCTCCTAGCTCTAAGTTTGTGATTTATCACGAGGTTCATCACCCTCGTGTGGTTCACTTCACCCTTCCATCGTTTACCAACCAGAAAACCCCTATCCAGAAGCCTAAGGTTGAGTTTCTCACCTAATCTTCTACAAACAGCAGCGGACCAGGACTCGGACAGAGCCGCCATCTATTTTGAGTAACCGTATCTTTTCCACTTACCGCACATGAGGACGAAGACCCTAAGGACAAGCTCACATATTCGACAAGCTTCCCGACAAGCAGCTATAATAGAAGAGCAACATTTTCACCACAAGAGGACAAGAATCTGTGAGACGTGGGACATGGACCAAGTCAGTATCCATAATTTGTATCCATCAAGGTGAAGACCCTCAAGGCAAGCCAAATTCAGCGCTTATTTCACCGTGAGGAGTCCCAAGTGGGCCATTTATGTTCTTATTTCAGGGTCCCTATGGGCGCATTTTGGGCAGCTTCAGGTTCCTTTTCGGTCCTCTAAGTCACAGGAGCACGCCACTGACCAGCCTTGAGTCGAGAGGGAGTTCATAAGGAATATTGCCAGAAGGTAGCAGACCTAGTTGCGGGCAGTAGAACTCATTCCCAAGTAGGTCTAGGAGGTGCACTTTCCCCAGATTGGTGTCCCCTTAAGTTTCTAGGTTCAGCGTGAGTATCACCGATGGTATTTATTGGTGGACAACAAACGCCCAAGATCGAGTCACCGTTTAAGTTGAGACCATCCATCCTTGAGCCCGTTTCCATTCAAGATGAACCAGAAACTTGAACCCTTAAAGGATTTTAACCAAAATGTCTAATGTAAGTGACATTTGTCGACTTAGAACCTTCAACCAACTGTGTTTGGGTTTGCCAGGAAGGAAAACTGATGGATGCAAGACCCAGAATAAGCTCAACAAAAGGTACAAATTGCTGGTTTAGCTTTCAAAGTGCTGACCAAAATTGGGAGAGCTGATGCCTCGCGTGGCATTGGAAGCAGATGGTAATGGATTATGCGGGCTGTTTGTAGAAGATTAGGTGAGAAACTCAAGCTTCTGGATAGGGGTTTTCTGGTTGGTAACGATGGAAGGGTGAAGTGAACCACACGAGGGTGATGAACCTCGTGATAAATCACAAACTTAGAGCTAGGAGGGCTGGTCTCAACTAGGTTCTAAGCGCAAGATCTCTTGAGAGAAAACTTGGGAAAAGTTCTACTTTATTAATAATCAAAAGGTTGTGAACTACAATGCTGGAAGGAGCCTTATTAATATGCTCGACAGCTTGACCTTCTAGGGTCGACCAAAAAGAAAAGGAAAGTTTACAAAAGTGCACAAAAGGAAAAGATACAAAAGTGTATAATCGAAAAGGACCTATTCCTAAAATGTTCTTGACTCAAAAATGTAAAAACTAGATCCTACCCTGCAAAACAGAAAGAGGCATATATTGAATTGAAACTTACCTTAACTCACCTCACGGCCAAGAAATGGAAGGTGGCCGTGGCATGCATCTTGCTCCTAGTCTTGACTTGGAGTAGGGTTAAATATCTTTGGGCCCTGACCTCTCTTGCCACTAAAGCCCAAGTCTCTGATGTTCCTTGTGTTGTTGAGAAGCCTTTGGACTCTTTTGCTCTTCTGGCCCATTGTCCTTAGCTGCTCTTCCTCTAGAAGCTGTCAACCCATAAGCTGAATTTGTGGAAGAGTGCTCTTGATCTGCTTCTTGTCATTGCTCCTGGAGGTACCACTGGTGTAGATACTTCCTCTAGTGCATGTCCTGGAGCTGGTAGCTCATTTGGTCCGAGTCCTCTGTAGAAGTGGAAAGTGTACTGGCTGGATGGTACCGGCTGGATTGCGGTACTGGCGGAATGACTTCAGGACCGGCCAAGTTGATCCCAGTCGGCGGTGTCATCGGTGTCATCACCCCACCAAGTGTGCGGAAGCTTGGGCCTCTCCTGCCGGTCCTATAGGTCGAGGTCCGCGGTACTGTCTGCGCCAGATGGTCCTGCTGTCTCGGCAAGCTTCCTGGTCGGCCAGTCTGGTCTCCTGGCTGGATGTACGACCTGATGTCCTCATCATTCCCTCCCTCTTCAGTAGGTTTTGTCCTCAAAACTGGATCATCTGCATGGAAAGGGGCCAAGTCAGTAACATTGAATTGGACACATTAAACTCACCTGGCTCGATCCCATTGTTGTTGATCCTCTCGAGCACTCTGAATGGTCCATCTCCTCTTGGTGCTAGCTTGGAACTCCTTAGGTTTGGGAACCTCCAGCCACACCCAATCGCCTGGTTGAAAGATCACCTCCTTTCTTCCTTTGTTGGCATGAGTCAGTCCTCTTCTCCAAGTTTCTGCTACCTTCTGGTGTAACCTCCTTATGAATGGATGCTCCGTTGAGGTTGGTCATCTCAGCTGGTGGCAGTGGTTTTCCAATGGGGTGAGAGGGTTGAAACCGTATACCACTTCAAATGGTGTCTTCTTGGTTGCTGAGTGCAGCTCGGTTGGCGAATGAATGGCAGGCACTCCACCCAAGTCTTTAGGTTCTTCCCTAGTGTGTTCTGAGAAGAGTTGATAGGTCCTGTTGACAACTTCAGTTTGGCCATCGGTTTGAGGATGGCAAGTAGAGAAGAGTAGCTTGTGCCTAGCTTTCTCCAAAGGGTCCTCCAGAAATGAGGAACTTGGTGTCCCTGTCTGATACGATGGTCCTTGGCACTCCATACTATCTCCCTGAAGAACAGCTCAGCTTTTGTGGCATCATTGACATTGGCACAATGAATGTGCCATCTTGGAGAATCTGTCACCACTACAAAGATTGCATCTTTGTGGTTGATCTTGGGCAGACCTAGAACAAATCCATTGAGATGTCCACCCATGGATGTGTGGTATGGGCAGGGAGATACAACCCGTGAGGTTGCACTCGGACTTTGCCTTCTTGCAAGTGATGCATCTTGCAATGAGCTTCTACTGTCCTCTTGATGTGTGGCCAGTAGAAGTGCTCCTTGACCACTGCTAGAGTCTTGTCGACACCAAAGTGGCCCATGAGTCCTCCTCCATGAGCTTCTGGATGATAAGCTCCTTAGTGATCCTGTGGTATGCACAGCCTTCTTTCTCGGAACAAGAATCCTCATGGATGTAGATTTGCCATGTGCCACTCCTTGTAGCTCTCAGCAAAGTCAGGATCATCCTTGTATAGATCCTTGATGTGCTCTAGGACCTTTGCCTCCATGGTTGATATCAAGGCAAACCTCCTTGATAGTGCATCGGCTACATTGTCTTTGCCCTTCTTGTACTTGATGATGCGGAAGGTCTCTATGAACTCCATCCACCTGGCATGTCTCCTCTTGAGATTGGTTTCTGAGGTGTTTGAGAGTCTCGTGATCAGTGTGGATCACAAACTCCTTGGACAGCAAGTAATGCTGCCAAGTCTCCAATGCTCGGACAAGGGCATAGCTCCTTGTCATAAGGGTAGTTCAGTGAGGCACCACCTAGCTTCTCACTGAAGTATGCCACTGGTCTCCCTCCTGGGTTAGCACTGCTCCTATGCCTATTCAGAGGCATCACACTCCACTTTTGTTGTCGGGAAGGACTAGCACTGGTGTGTAAGGCTGTCCTTCAAGGCCTGAATGCCTTCTCCTGAGCTTCTCCCCAGCTGAATCCACGTTCTTCTTCACTACTGTCAGTGGTGAGGCAATACTGCTGAAGTTCAAATCTCCTATAGAAGCTGGCCAGTCCGTGGAAGCTCCTTACTTGGCTGATGTTTCCTGGTGTTGGCCATTCTTGTATGGCTCGAATCTTCTTCATCAACCTGTAGGCCCTGTGAACTCACCTAAAAGACAACTTATCTGCACTTCTTGAGATTGGCATAAAGCTCTTCTTGTCGACCATCTCTCTATAAACAAGATGTCATCAAAGTAAACTACTACTACGCCCTAAGAACTTGGTTCATAACATGAAGGTGCTGGGCATTAGTCAAGCCAAATGGCATGACTGTCCACTCAAACTTGCTTTGTCTTGAAAGCAGCACCTGGTGGTATCCACTTGAGTCTATCTTGAAGACCGTCCACTCAGCTCATCCATCCTTCTACTTGATGTTGTTGATTGCTCGGCAGTCATGTCCCATCTTAAGTAGCACTGGACTGAGGTATCCTTTCTCAGGAGCTTTGACTTGGACTCCTCTGGACTCATCCTAGCACTAGATCAATCTGGTGTTCTATGCCACAAAGGAAGCCTGCTGGTATCTCCTCTGAAATACATCCTGGAACTTGTTGAGGAGAGTTGCTACTTCCTACCTGTCAACACTTCCTTGAAAACCATTAGTAACATTAAATCCTTCTCTCCATCAACTTACTCATTTGGAGTTGTATGTACCAGGTGTAAGAGGAGAGCTGAAACTTTCATGCCTGGTCTCTTTGTCAAAATGGTCTTCCTAGTAGATGGCCAGCTTGCATGGGCACCACGTGCTTGGGGCCCACACTTGGCACAGTGACTTGCTCACAGCCATCTCAGTCTAAGGATAGACCTAGCTTATCATATGCACTGGCACATAGTACTGGCAGGTGCACAAGGACTCAATGACCTTCATCCTCATACTTCACCCTTGAGATCCAAGTGATGAGGACATCAGGTCGTACATCCAGCCAGGAGACCAGACTGGCCGACCAGGAAGCTTGCCCGAGACAGCAGGACCATCAGTTAGGCCAGACCGTCAACATGCGGAGAGGCCCAACCACTTGGTGGGATGATGCCGTCCCCTGATGACCGACTCGGGATCAACTTGGCGGTCCTGAAGTCATTCCGCCAGTACCGCATCCAGCCGGTACAGCCATCCAGCCGAGTACACATTTCCACTTCTACACAAGAGGACTCGGACCAAATGAGCTACCAGCTCCAGGACATGCACTTAGAGGAAGTATCTACACCAGTGGTACCTCCAGGAGCAATGACAAGAAGCAGATCAAGAGCACTCTTCCACAAATTCAGCTTATGGGTGACAAGCTTCTAGAGGAAGAGCAGCTAAGGACAATGGGCCAGAAGAGCAAATTAGAGTCCAAAGGCTTCTCAACAACACAAGGAACATCAGAGACTTGGGCTTTAGTGGCAAGAGAGGTCAGGGCCCAAAGATATTTAACCCTACTCCAAGTCAAGACTAGGAGCAAGGCGCATGCCACAAGGAGCCACCTTCCATTTCTTGGCCGTGAGGTTAAGGTAAGTTTACATTCAATATATGCCTCTTTCTGTTTTGCAGGGTAGGATCTAGTTGCTTTACATTTTGAGTCAAGAACATTTTAGGAATAGGTCCTTTTCGGTTATGCACTTTTGTATCTTTTCCTTTGTGCACTTTTGTAAACTTTCCTTTGAGTCGACCCTAGAAGGTCAAGCTGTCGAGCATATTAATAAGGCTCCTTCCAGCATTGTAGTTCACAACCTTTTGATATTAATAAAGTAGAACTTTTTCTACAAGTTTCTCTCAAGAGACTTGTGCTTAGAACCTAGTTGAGACCAGCCCTCCTAGCTCTAAGTTTGTGATTTATCACGAGGTTCATCACCCTCGTGGTTCACTTCACCCTTCCATCGTACCAACCAGAAAACCCCTATCCAGAAGCCTAAGGTTGAGTTTCTCACCTAATCTTCTACAAACAGCCCACACATCTTGAATCAAGGCTTGTATCATTTTGGTATCAGAGCTTAAAGCTCCTAAACCAGGTTGTTTCTATCCTTTTGCGTTCTTGCATTAGTTTAAGTCATTCAAGAAAAAAAAAAATAACTCAAACTCCAAACCGAGTGCATCTAGCCCTAGTGTATCACTAGGGTTTAGATTCACTTTTGCATTGATTCACGTTTTCCTTTTGTTTAATCATATTTCCTTTATTTTAAGTTAAATTAAAAGAAAAAAAAGAAAAGAAAAGAAATAAAAATCCTGTTAGCTAGCACAAGTTGTGTTTCCTTTTTTTCAATTAATTTTCCTTGGAAACTCCTAATAATTTAGGAGCACCCTAATTGCTTTCTTTGTAGCACACATGGGAGAAGAGAATCTGAAGCCATGAATGTTCACCACACTAAACACAACTCGCATCCATAGGAGAGGTTGGAGCTTAAGATTCCAGGCCATAAGGCACGTTGAGAAGATCGTCCTGAGGGTCCTGAGACCTTAGGACACGGCAAACAGGAGGAACCCCAGCCAGATGGAGATGAGGACAAACCTCATAACTATCACCATAGGCCGAGAGGACCTCCACGGCAACCAGAGGCAGAAGATGATGGCTTTGAGCCATATGGTCTTCACCAGAGACCAAGAATGCCTCCTAGTGAGGATGGAGATGAACACACCCATCCTGATGTTAAACTAACTCCTCCAACTTTTGCAGGAAAAGTAGACCCGAGGCTTACCTAGATTATGGATCATATCTTTGATCACTACAACCAACCAGGACCTAGGAGAGTCTCAATGGCAGTAGCACAACTCACGGACAATGCCCTCAAATCTGACAGAAGGAGGAAGAGAATCTCATGGGTCGACATGAAAGACCTCATGCAGGTTTGTTCCACCTTACTTTCATAGATTTCACTTAAGCAGGGTACCAGATCAGTAGAGGAGTACTATGAAGAGTTCCTGGAGCTCCATTGATGGCACAATTCACTTTGGAGGGAGGTGTGCTTGACTTGTTACCTACTTGAGCCAAGAGCCACCGTTGGATTCAGCACGCAACTCCTTGAAAGGAGCCATAGACATTGGGACCCCCAGCTCAGTGGACTCAAAGCCAGTCCCTGGTCCAAGTCCTGGTGGCGCCTGAATGCCTCCTCTTAGCTCAAGTGTCATAAGTGTTCTCAGTCTATGTGCAATGGGCTTCTTGAAGCATACGTACCCTATGGAAGAAATCAATATGAGGTGGACCTTCAATGAGCTCCACGGGCCTCAGTGGTGGACGAGGCCTGTCGGTGGAATGTCCCACTCTTCATGACCATCAAGGACACGTGTTGATCATCATATGTTCTTGGATGTGGTGTGCTAATAGGTGGTGAGTCTGAATATAATGAGTGAGAGCTGGTCCAGGTCATTGCCTTGGCAGATTGGTCCCATCGGATCATCTGATCCTCTGAGCAAGGAGGGCTCTCATGGATTTCCACTGTTGGAGTTGAATGGTTTTCCAAGCGGAGAGAAATAGTACGCATCTGGTCATTTACTCGTAGAACAGTCCTCCAAAGGGGATGTATTCCTGGAGTTTAGAAAAGCAGGGCTTACACGTGACTTGGTTAGCCAGACAACCACCAGCCCTCAACCAACTTTGAGAAGAACATCCCAGCGCCAAGGAATATGGCTGACTTGCCTACCCTCGGGGAAGTGCAAAGTCACTAGACGATTTGATGTCAGTGCAAGTGGTGATCCTTCTAGAGTTACCAAATGACCTTTGTCGAAAATCTTCCAGCCGTTGGCCTCTAGGAAAGGTAGCGGTACCTCTCATCTTGGATGAGGTGGTTGGCTGCACTAATGCTAGTGCATGATATGGTGGTTAAGTGCTAGGTCCTAGAGGTCCGTATCCCTCAAGAGGAGAGAAGATGGCTTGGAAGGTCAAGAGCTAAGTCAGGCAACAGCTTCTCATTCAGCTGGAGAGTCCAAGACCTTGAGCCCATAGATGATACAAGCCTTGATTCAAGGATGTATGCTGTGGGCTGTAGAAGATTAGGTGAGAAACTCAACCTTAGGCTTCTGGATAGGGGTTTTCTGGTTGGTAAACGATGGAAGGGTGAAGTGAACCACACGAGGGTGATGAACCTCGTGATAAATCACAAACTTAGAGCTAGGAGGGCTGGTCTCAACTAGGTTCTAAGCGCACAAGATTCTTGAGAGAAACTTGGAAAAAGTTCTACTTTATTAATAATCAAAAGGTTGTCGAACTACAATGCTGGAAGGAGCCTTATTAATATCGACAGCTTGACCTTCTAGGGTCGACTCAAATAAAAAAGGAAAGTTTACAAAAGTGCACAAAAGGAAAAGATACAAAAGTGTATAACAAAAAGGACCTATTCCTAAAATGTTCTTGACTCAAAATGTAAAGCAACTAGATCCTACCCTGCAAAACAGAAAGAGGCATATATTCGAATGTAAACTTACCTTAACTCACCTCACGGCCAAGAAATGGAAGGTGGCCTTGTGGCATGCACGCTTGCTCCTAGTCTTCGACTTGGAGTAGGGTTAAATATCTTTGGGCCCTGACCTCTCTTGCCACTAAAGCCCAAGTCTCTGATGTTCCTTGTGTTGTTGAGAAGCCTTTGGACTCTAATTTGCTCTTCTGGCCCATTGTCCTTAGCTGCTCTTCCTCTAGAAGCTTGTCGACCCATAAGCTGAATTTGTGGAAGAGTGCTCTTGATCTGCTTCTTGTCATTGCTCCTGGAGGTACCACTGGTGTAGATACTTCCTCTAAGTGCATGTCCTGGAGCTGGTAGCTCATTTGGTCCGAGTCCTCTTGTGTAGAAGTGGAAGTGCGTGTACTCGGCTGGATGGCTGTACCGGCTGGCGCTACTGGCCGGAATGACTTCAGGACCGCCAAGTTGATCCCGAGTCGGTGTCATCAGGGGACGGCGGTGTCATTCACGTCCCCACCAAGTGTGCGGAAGCTTGGGCCTCTCGATGTTGACGGTCTGGTCCTATAGGTCGAGGTCCGGTACTCTGGTCCGGCAGGCGCCAGATGGTCCTGCTGTCTCGGGCAAGCTTCCTGGTCGGCCAGTCTGGTCTCCTGGCTGGATGTACGACCTGATGTCCTCATCATTCCCTCCCTCTTCAGTAGGTTTTGTCCTCAAAACTGGATCATCTGCATGGAAAGGGGCCAAGTCAGTAACATTGACGTATTGGACACATTAAACTCACCTGGAAGCTCGATCCGGTGGCGTTGTTGTTGATCCTCTCGAGCACTCTGAATGGTCCATCTCCTCTTGGTGCTAGCTTGGAACTCCTTAGGTTTGGGAACCTCTCCTGCCAGGTGTAGCCACACCCAATCGCCTGGTTGAAAGATCACCTCCTTTCTTCCTTTGTTGGCATGAGTCACGTACTGTCCGGTCCTCTTCTCCAAGTTTCTGCTACCTTCTGGTGTAACCTCCTTATGAACTCTGCTTTGGATGCTCCGTTGAGGTTGGTCATCTCAGCTGGTGGCAGTGGTGTTTGCTCCAATGGGGTGAGAGGGTTGAACCGTATACCACTTCAAATGGTGTCTTCTTGGTTGCTGAGTGCTCGGTTGTAGCGAACTCAATGAATGGCAGGCACTCCACCCAAGTCTTTAGGTTCTTCCCTAGTGTTGTTCTGAGAAGAGTTGATAGGGTCCTGTTGACAACTTCAGTTTGGCCATCGGTTTGAGGATGGCAAGTGGTTGAGAAGAGTAGCTTCGTGCCTAGCTTTCCAAAGGGTCCTCCAGAAATGGCTGAGGAACTTGGTGTCCCTATCTGATACGATGGTCCTTGGCACTCCATGAAGCCGTACTATCTCCTGAAGAACAGCTCAGCTGTTTGTGTGGCATCATTGACATTGGCACATGGGATGAAATGTGCCATCTTGGAGAATCTGTCCACCACTACAAAGATTGCATCTTTGTGGTTGATCTTAGGCAGACCTAGAACAAAATCCATCGAGATGTCCACCCATGGATGTGTTGGTATGGGCAGTGGGAGATACAACCCGTGAGGTTGCACTCGGGACTTTGCCTTCTTGCAAGTGATGCATCTTGCACAATGTGCTTCTACTGTCCTCTTGATGTGTGGCCAGTAGAAGTGCTCCTTGACCACTGCTAGAGTCTTGTCGACACCAAAGTGGCCCATGAGTCCTCCTCCATGAGCTTCTCGGATGATAAGCTCCCTTAGTGATCCTGTGGTATGCACAGCCTTCTTTCTCGGAACAAGAATCCCTCATGGATGTAGAATTTGCCATGACTCCTGTGCTACACTCCTTGTAGCTCTCAGCAAGGTCAGGATCATCCTTGTATAGATCCTTGATGTGCTCGAATCCTAGGACCTTTGCCTCCATGGTTGATATCAAGGCAAACCTCCTTGATAGTGCATCGGCTACCACATTGTCTTTGCCCTTCTTGTACTTGATGATGTACGGAAGGTCTCTATGAACTCCATCCACCTGGCATGTCTCCTCTTGAGATTGGTTTGCCCTCTGAGGTGTTTGAGAGTCTCGTGATCAGTGTGGATCACAAACTCCTTGGACAGCAAGTAATGCTGCCAAGTCTCCAATGCTCGGACAAGGGCATAGAGCTCCTTGTCATAAGTGGGTAGTTCAGTGAGGCACCACCTAGCTTCTCACTGAAGTATGCCACTGGTCTCCCTCCTTGGGTTAGCACTGCTCCTATGCCTATTCCAGAGGCATCACACTCCACTTCAAACGTCTTGTTGAAGTCGGGAAGGACTAGCACTGGTGTGTAAGGCTGTCCTTCAAGGCCTGAATGCCTTCTCCTGAGCTTCTCCCCAGCTGAATCCCACGTTCTTCTTCACTACTGCCGTCAGTGGTGAGGCAATACTGCTGAAGTTGGGCACGAATCTCCTATAGAAGCTGGCCAGTCCGTGGAAGCTCCTTACTTGGCTGATGTTTCCTGGTGTTGGCCATTCTTGTATGGCTCGAATCTTCTTCATCAACCTGTAGGCCCTGTGAACTCACAACAAAACCTAAAAGACAAGCTTATCAGTACAAAAGGTGCACTTCTTGAGATTGGCATAAAGCTCTTCTTGTCGAAGGGTTTTAAGGACCATCTCAAGATGTGTGAGGTGTTCCGTAGGCACTTACTATAAACAAGTATGTCATCAAAATAAACTACTACAAACTTACTGATGTACGCCCTAAGAACTTGGTTCATAAGGCATGAAGGTGCTTGGGGCATTAGTCAAGCCAAATGGCATGACTGTCCACTCAGAGCCCTTGCTTTGTCTTGAAAGCAGTCTTCCACTCATCACCTTCCTTCATTCTTACCTGGTGGTATCCACTTTTGAGGTCTATCTTGAGAAGACCGTGGCTCCACTCAGCTCATCTAGCATGTCATCCAGTCGTGGTATTGGATGCCTATACTTGACTGTGATGTTGTTGATTGCTCGGCAGTCCACGCATGCGCCAAGTCCCATCCTTCTTGGGCACTAGTAGCACTGGTACAGCACATGGACTGAGGCTCTCTCGAACATATCCTTTCTCCAGGAGCTCCTTGACTTGCTTCTCAAGCTCCTTGGACTCCTCTGGACTCATCCGGTAGGCTGGCGGTTGGGCAGGGCTGCTCCGGGCACTAGATCAATCTGGTGTTCTATGCCACGTAAAGGAGGCAAGCCTGCTGGTATCTCCTCTGGAAATACATCCTGGAATTTGTTGAGGAGTTGCTACTTCATGAGGTAGCTCTACCTGTCCCTGTTCTATACTCAACACTTCCTTGAAAACCATTAGTAACATTAAGTCCTTGAGGCTAAAGCTCTCCGGACATGACTAGGTTGAATAAGAAAGTTAGACTTGACAAGTTTCTTTTCCTTACTCATTTGGAGTTGTAGCTCATGTACTTGGGCAGGTGTAAGAGGAGCTAGGCTGACCTTTCTCTTGTCATGCACGAAGGTGTAGAGATTGGTTCTGCCATCATGCCTGGTCTCTTTGTCAAACTGCCATGGTCTTCCTAGTAGAAGATGGCCAGCTTGCATGGGCACCACGTCGCACACCTGGTCTTGGTACTTGCCCACACTGAATGGCACAGTGACTTGCTCATGAATCTTGAGCTCCACTTTGTCATCAAGCCATCTCAGTCTATATGGTCGAGGATGCCGTGTCCTCTCTAGACCTAGCTTATCAACCATATACACTAGCAACGTTAGTGCAAGAACCACCATCTATGATGAGGTTACATACCTTTCCTTGATGGTGCAACGGCTGTGGAAGATGTTCTCCCTTTGGATGGTCTCTGAAGGATCCACCATTGCACTGAGGATCGTCTAGTGACCAGCACTTCCCCACATCAGGGTACTCAATGTCACCATATTCTCCTTCTGGTTCATAGTCCTCTTCATCTTGGGACTCATATTCTCCTGCCTCCGTAATCAGCATGACTCGGTTGTTTGGGCACTCCTTGAGATGTGTCCACGTCCCTGCACTTGAAACAAGTTATGTCACGTGATCTTTGAGGGTTAGAAGACTTACCAGGCTCTCTCTGGTCACGGGTGGGTTCAGGAGGCTTGCTCTTGAACCTTGACTCGACGCTTTTGCCTTTGTCCACTGTCTTAGGCATGTTGCTTGGTGCCCAAGGTGTCTTAGGCTTGCTGCGGATGTCTTGGCTCTTACGTTTGATGTGCTGTTCAGCTTGCACAGATAGGTGGAACAAGTCCTTCGTTGTAGATTTGCCTTTCCACCTTGCAGCTGATCCTTTCTTGGAGTCCATCCAAGAATGTGCCATCAATGCTTCTTCATCATCATTGAGCTCCAATCTGTTCCTTAACCTCTCGAACTCTTCATAGTACTCCTCTACTGATCTGGTACCCTGCTTAAGAGTAAAACGTTGCAAATCCCTATGAAAGTAAGGTGGAACATACCTTTGTCGCATGAGGTCTTTCATGTCGACCCATGAGTCTGGTCTCATTCTCTTCCTCCTTCTGTCAGATACCTCACGATCCCACCAGATGAGGGCATTGTCCGTGAGTTGTGCTACTGCCATTGAGACTCTCCTAGGTCCTGGTTGGTTGTAGTGATCAAAGATATGATCCATTCGCTTCTCCCAATCTAGGTAAGCCTCGGGTCTACTTTTCCTGCAAAAGTTGGAGGAGTTAGTTTAACATCAGGATGAATTACCCGGTTATAGGTGTGTTCATCTCCATCCTCATGACGTCTAGGAGGCATTCTTGGTCTCTGGTGAAGACCATATGGCTCAAAGCCATCATCTTCTGCCTCTGGTTGCCGTGGAGGTCCTCTCGGCCTATGGTGATAGTTATGAGTGTCCTCATCTCCATCTGGCTGGGGTTCCTCCTGTTCGTGTCCTAAGGTACTCAGGACCCTCAGGACGATCTGGCTCAGCTCTCACGTGCCTTATGGCCTGAATCACTGGTCTCCAACCTCTCGCCTATGGATGCGAGTTGTGTTTGGAGGTGAACATGGCCATCATGGCTTCAGCTGCTCTTCTCCCATGTGTGCTACAAAGAAAGAAGACAATTAGGTGCTCCATCAAAATTCTAAAGAAAGGAAATTAAAAAGGAAACTTGACAACTTGTGCTAGCTGTCCAATTCAATTCTTTAGTTCCTTAAACAAAAGGAAAACAAAAAAAGTGGAGATGCAAGTTTGAATTGGAATCGAAAGGAATGATTCCCTCTTACCCGTGAAAAGGAGCTAGAAAGATAGGCTGGAAGGAGCCTGCTCTTGAAGTTCCTTCTATTCCTAAAATGTTTTGACTCAAAATGTTCCTTATTTTTAACTCAAAAACGTGAAAAGAAGGAAAATAGAGCTTGTTCAAAGGAAAAAAGTCAATAAAAAGAATTTAGGTATCCAGGCTGATTCATTCTTTGTGAGGGCCATGACTTTATGACTTTCTGAGCTCTCTAGGAGTGAGCTAACCCTTCATTTAGCTCAGGCTTTGCATCCATTTGAGAGACAAAGTGATGAGGACATCAACATCCAGCCAGGAGACCAGACCGACCAGGAAGCTTGGACCATCTAGACAGGTTAGGCCCAAGCTTCACACTTGGTGGGGACGTGAATGACACCGTCCCCTGATGACACCGGGATCAACTTGGCCGGTCCTGAAGTCATTCCGCCAGCACAATCCAGTTACACGCACTTCCACTTCTACACAAGAGGACTCGGACCAAATGAGCTACCAGCTCCAGGACATGCACTTAGAGGAAGTATCTACACCAGTGGTACCTCCAGGAGCAATGACAAGAAGCAGATCAAGAGCACTCTTCCACAAATTCAGCTTATGGGTGACAAGCTTCTAGAGGAAGAGCAGCTAAGGACAATGGGCCAGAAGAGCAAATTAGAGTCCAAAGGCTTCTCAACAACACAAGGAACATCAGAGACTTGGGCTTTAGTGGCAAGAGAGGTCAGGCCCAAAGATTTTAACCCTACTCCAAGTCAAGACTAGGAGCAATGCATGCCACAAGGAGCCACCTTCCATTTCTTGTGAGGTGAGTTAAGGTAAGTTTCATTCAATATATGCCTCTTTCTGTTTTGCAGGGTAGGATCTAGTTGCTTTACATTTTGAGTCAAGAACATTTTAGGAATAGGTCCTTTTTTATACACTTTTGTATCTTTTCCTTTTGTGCACTTTTGTAAACTTTCCTTTTTTATTTGAGTCGACTAGAAGGTCAAGCTGTGCATATTAATAAGGCTCCTTCCAGCATTGTAGTTCGACAACCTTTTGATTATTAATAAAGTAGGTTTTCTCTAGCTTAGAACCTAGTTGAGACCAGCCCTCCTAGCTCTAAGTTTGTGATTTATCACGAGGTTCATCACCCTCGTGTGGTTCACTTCACCCTTCCATCTTTACCAACCAGAAAACCCCTATCCAGAAGCCTAAGGTTGAGTTTCTCACCTAATCTTCTACAAACAGCCCATCCTTGAATCAAGGCTTGTATCATTTTGGTATCAGAGCTTAAAGCTCCTAAACCAGGTTGTTTCTATCCTTTGCTTGCGTTCTTGCATTAGTTTAAGTCATTCAAGAAAATCAAAAAAATCAAACTCAAACCGAAAGTGCATCTAGCCTCTGTATCACTAGGGTTTAGATTCACTTTTGCATTGCATCACGTTTTCCTTTTGTTTAATCATATTTAAGTTAATTAAAAGAAAAGAAAAGAAAATAGAAAAATACTAAAAGAATTGAATTGGACAGCTAGCACAAGTTGTCTAGGAAGTTTCCTTTTTTCCTTTTTAGAATTTTCCTTTTGCATTTTTTCAAACCCATATAAAAAAACTCTCCTAATAATTTAGGAGCACCCTAATTGTCTTCTTTCTTTGTAGCACACATGGGAGAAGAGAATAGAAGCTGAAGCCATGTTCACCACACTCCAAACACAACTCGCATCCATAGGCGAGAGGTTGGAGCGTGGAGAGACCAGTAAGATTCCAGGCCATAAGGCACGTGAGAGCTGAGCCAGATCGTCCTGAGGGTCCTGAGTACCTTAGGACACGGCACGAACAGGAGGAACCCCAGCCAGATGGAGATGAGGACACAACCTCATAACTATCACCATAGGCCGAGAGGACCTCCACGGCAACCAGAGGCAGAAGATGATGGCTTTGAGCCATATGGTCTTCACCAGAGACCAAGAATGCCTCCTAGACGTCATGAGGATGGAGATGAACACACCTATAACCGGGTAATTCATCCTGATGTTAAACTAACTCCTCCAACTTTTGCAGGAAAAGTAGACCCGAGGCTTACCTAGATTGGGAGAAGCGAATGGATCATATCTTTGATCACTACAACCAACCAGGACCTAGGAGAGTCTCAATGGCAGTAGCACAACTCACGGACAATGCCCTCATCTGGTGGGATCGTGAGGTATCTGACAGAAGGAGGAAGAGAATGAGACCAGACTCATGGGTCGACATGAAAGACCTCATGACAAAGGTATGTTCCACCTTACTTTCATAGGGATTTGCAACGACGTTTTGTCTTAAGCAGGGTACCAGATCAGTAGAGGAGTACTATGAAGAGTTCGAGAGGTTAAGGAACAGATTGGAGCTCAATGATGATGAAGAAGCATTGATGGCACAATTCTTGGATGGACTCCAAGAAAGGATCAGCTGCAAGGTGGAAAGGCAAATCTACAACGACTTCAAGGACTTGTTCCACCTATCTGTGCAAGCTGAACAGCACATCAAACGTAAGAGCCAAGACATCCGCAGCAAGCCTAAGACACCTTGGGCACCAAGCAACATGCCTAAGACAGTGGACAAAGGCAAAAGCGTAGAGATCGAGTCAAGGTTCAAGAGCAAGCCTCCTGAACCCACCCGTGACCAGAGAGAGCCTGGTAAGTCTTCTAACCCTCAAAGATCACGTGACATAACTTGTTTCAAGTGCAGGGACGTGGACACATCTCAAGGAGTGCCCAAACAACCGAGTCATGCTGATTACGGAGGCAGGAGAATATGAGTCCCAAGATGAAGAGGACTATGAACCAGAAGGAGAATATGGTGACATTGAGTACCCTGATGTGGGGAAGTGCTGGTCACTAGACGATCCTCAGTGCAATGGTGGATCCTTCAGAGACCATCCAAAGGGAGAACATCTTCCACAGCCGCTGCACCATCAAGGGAAAGGTATGTAACCTCATCATAGATGGTGGTTCTTGCACTAACGTTGCTAGCATATATGGTTGATAAGCTAGGTCTAGAGAGGACACGGCATCCTCGACCATATAGACTGAGATGGCTTGATGACAAAGTGGAGCTCAAGATTCATGAGCAAGTCACTGTGCCATTCAGTGTGGGCAAGTACCAAGACCAGGTCGTGCGACGTGGTGCCCATGCAAGCTGGCCATCTTCTACTAGGAAGACCATGGCAGTTTGACAAAGAGACCAGGCATGATGGCAGAACCAATCTCTACACCTTCGTGCATGACAAGAGAAAGGTCAGCCTAGCTCCTCTTACACCTGCCCAAGTACATGAGCTACAACTCCAAATGAGTAAGGAAAAGAAACTTGTCAAGTCTAACTTTCTTATTCAACCTAGTCATGTCCGGAGAGCTTTAGCCTCAAGGACTTAATGTTACTAATGGTTTTCAAGGAAGTGTTGAGTATAGAACAGGGACAGGTAGAGCTACCTCATGAAGTAGCAACACTCCTCAACAAATTCCAGGATGTATTTCCAGAGGAGATACCAGCAGGCTTGCCTCCTTTACGTGGCATAGAACACCAGATTGATCTAGTGCCCGGAGCAGCCCTGCCCAACCGCCAGCCTACCGGATGAGTCCAGAGGAGTCCAAGGAGCTTGAGAAGCAAGTCAAGGAGCTCCTGGAGAAAGGATATGTTCGAGAGAGCCTCAGTCCATGTGCTGTACCAGTGCTACTAGTGCCCAAGAAGGATGGGACTTGGCGCATGTGTGGACTGCCGAGCAATCAACAACATCACAGTCAAGTACCGGCATCCAATACCACGACTGGATGACATGCTAGATGAGCTGAGTGGAGCCACGGTCTTCCCCAAGATAGACCTCAAAAGTGGATACCACCAGGTAAGAATGAAGGAAGGTGATGAGTGGAAGACTGCTTTCAAGACAAAGCAAGGACTCTACGAGTGGACAGTCATGCCATTCGGCTTGACTAATGCCCCAAGCACCTTCATGCGCCTTATGAACCAAGTTCTTAGGGCGACATCAGTAAGTTTGTGGTAGTTTACTTTGATGATATACTAGTTTATAGTAAGTGCCTACGGGAACACCTCACACATCTTGAGATGGTACTTAAAACCCTTCGACAAGAAGAGCTTTATGCCAATCTCAAGAAGTGCACCTTTTGTACTGATAAACTTGTCTTTTAGGTTTTGTTGTGAGTTCACAGGGCCTACAGGTTGAAGAGAAGATTCGAGCCATACAAGAATGGCCAACACCAGGAAACATCAGCCAAGTAAGGAGCTTCCACGGACTGGCCAGCTTCTATAGGAGATTCGCCCAACTTCAGCAGTATTGCCTCACCACTGACGGCAGTAGTGAAGAAGAACGTGGATTCAGCTGGGGAGAAGCCCAGGAGAACGCATTCCAGGCCTTGAAGGACAGCCTTACACATGCACCAGTGCTAGTCCTGCCCGACTTCAACAAGACATTTGAAGTGGAGTGTGATGCCTCTGGAATAGGCATAGGAGCAGTGCTAACTCAAGGAGGGAGACCAGTGGCATACTTCAGTGAGAAGCTAGGTGGTGCCTCACTGAACTACCCCACTTATGACAAGGAGCTCTATGCCCTTGTCCGAGCATTGGAGACTTGGCAGCATTACTTGCTGCCCAAGGAGTTTGTGATCCACACTGATCACGAGACTCTCAAACATCTCAGAGGGCAAACCAATCTCAAGAGGAGACATGCCAGGTGGATGGAGTTCATAGAGACCTTCCGTACGTCATCAAGTACAAGAAGGGAAAAGACAATGTGGGTAGCCGATGCACTATCAAGGAGGTTTGCCTTGATATCAACCATGGAGGCAAAGGTCCTAGGATTCGAGCACATCAAGGATCTATACAAGGATGATCCTGACTTGCTGAGAGCTACAAGGAGTGTAGCACAGGGAGTCATGGCAAATTCTACATCCATGAGGGATTCTTGTTCCGAGAAAGAAGGCTGTGCATACCACAAGGATCACTAAGGGAGCTTATCATCCGAGAAGCTCATGGAGGAGGACTCATGGGCCACTTTGGTGTCGACAAGACTCTAGCAGTGGTCAAGGAGCACTTCTACTGGCCACACATCAAGAGGACAGTAGAAGCACATTGTGCAAGATGCATCACTTGCAAGAAGGCAAAGTCCCGAGTGCAACCTCACGGGTTATATCTCCCACTGCCCATACCTACACATCCATGGGTGGACATCTCAATGGACTTTGTTCTAGGCCTGCCCAAGATCAACCACAAGGATGCAATCTTTGTAGTGGTGGACAGATTCTCCAAGATGGCACACTTCATCCCGTGCGCCAATGTCAATGATGCCACGCAAACAGTTGAGCTGTTTTTCAAGGAGATAGTACAGCTTCATGGAGTGCCAAAGACCATCGTATCAGACAGGGACACCAAGTTCCTCAGCCATTTCTGGAGGACCTTTTGGAGGAAGCTAGGCACGAAGCTACTCTTCTCTACCACCTGCCATCCTCAAACCGATGGCCAAACTGAAGTTGTCAACAGGACACTATCAACTCTTCTCAAGACTACACTATGGAAGAACCTCAAGAATTGGGTGGAGTGCCTGCCATTCATAGAGTTCACTTACAACCGAGCCGTGCACTCAGCAACCAAGAAGACATCAGTTGAAGTAGTATACGGCTTCAACCCTCTCACCCCATTGGAGCAGACGCCACTGCCACCAGTAGAGATGACCAACCTCAACGGAGCATCCAAGGCAGAGTTCATAAGGAAGTTACACCAGAAGGTAGCAGAAAACTTGGAGAAGAGGACTGGACAGTACGTGACTCATGCCAACAAGGGAAGAAAGGAGGTGATCTTTCAACCAGCCGATTTGGTGTGGCTACACCTACGACAGGAGAGGTTTCCCAACCTAAGGAGTTCCAAGCTAGCACCAAGAGGAGATGGACCATTCAGAGTGCTGGAGAGGATCAACAACAACACCTACCGGATCAAGCTCCCAGGTGAGTTTAATGTGTCCAACAAGTTCAATGTAACTGAATTAGCCCATTTCCATGCAGATGAACCAGTTTTGAGGTCAAAACCAACTGAATAGGGAGGGGATGATGGGGACATCAGGTCGTATGTCCAGCCAGGAGATCAGACTGGCCGACCAGGCAGCCTGCCCAAGACAGCCGGACCATCTGGCACGCCTGCCGGCCCAAGCAGTACCGCCGGACCCTCGACCAATAGGACCAGACCAACCAGCACTGCCGGCGGAGAGGCCCAAGCTTCCGGCACACTTGGTGGCGACGTGGATGACACCGCTGGTCCCCTTGGTGATGCCGCTGACTCCGGGATCAACTTGGCCGGTCCTGAAGGCATTCCGGCCAGTACCTCGCACATTCCAGCCGGTACAACCGATCCTGCCGAGTGCACGAGCATTTCAACTTCTACACAAGGAAACTCAGACCAGATAAGCTACCAACTTGAGGACATGCATCTAGAGGAAGTATCCACACCAGTAGTGCAACCAGGAGCAATGACAAGGAGTAGATCAAGAGCACTCTTCCACAAGTTCAGCTTATGGGTGGACAAGCTCTTAGAGGAAGATCGACTAAGGACAATGGGCCAAAAGTACAAAGAAGAGTCCAAAGGCTTCTCATCAATGCAAGGAACTTCCGATACTTGGGCATTAGTGGCAAGAGAGGTCAGAGCCCAAAGATTCTTAACCCTACTCTAAGTCGAAGACTAGGAGCAAGGCGCGTGCATGCCACAAGGACGGCCACCTTCCATTTCTTGGCCATGAGGTAAGAAAGGTAAGTTTTCAATTCGAATATATGCCTCTTTCTGTTTTGCAGGGTAGGATGTACATTGTTTACATTTTTGAGTCAAAGACATTTTAGGAATAGGTCCTTTTTTGGTTATGCACTTTTGTATATTTTCCATTTGTAAACTTTCCTTTTCTTTCTTTGAGTCGACCCTAGAAGGTCAAGCTGTTGAGCATATTAATAAGGCTTCTTCCAGCATTGTAATTCGACAACCTTTTTGATATTAATAAAGTAGAACTTTCTTCCAACAAGCTTTCTCTAAAAAAAGACTTGTGCGCTTAGAATCTAGTCGAGACCAGCCCTCCTAGCTCTAAGATTGTGATTTATCACGAGGTTCATTACCCCTCGTGTGGTTCACCTCACCCTTCCATCCAATACCAAACCAAAAACCCCTATCCAAGAACTCTAAGGTCGAGTTTCTCACCTAACCTTCTCCAAACAGCCCACGCGCATATAAGCCTTGAATCGAGGCTTGTATCATTTTGGTATCAGAGCTTAAAGCTCCTAAACCAGGTTGTTTCTATCCTTTAGTTAGTTTTGTTTCTTGTTATTGCATTACTTTAAGTCGCATTCAAGAAAAATAAAAAAAATAACACTAAACTCCAAACCGAGTGCATCTAGCTTCTACGTGTATCACAAGAGCTTATAATCACTTTTGCATTGCCATTTATGTTTTCCTTTTTGTTCAAATCATATTTCCATTATTTTTATGTTAAATTAAAAAGAAAAGAAAAAGAAAATAGGAAAAATACCAAAAGAATTCGAATTGGACAGCTAGCACAAGTTGTAGGAAGTTTCCATTTTTCTGAACTTTCCTTTTTTCAGGTTTTTCCTTTTTCTCAACTTTTTCCTTCTTGCAAATTGGAATTCCCCTCTAAAAGAAAACCCTCCTAATCCACTTAGGAGAAAAATAACTTGTGTTTTTTTCTTGTAGCACAATGGCAGAAGAGAATAGAGATGCAGCCGAGGCCGTGATGGCCATGTTCACCACCCTCCAAACGCAACTCGTAGCAATATGCGAGAGGTTGGAGCTTGTGGAGAGGCCTGTGAGATTCCAGGCCATAAGGCACGTGAGAGCTGAGCAAGACCGTGCTGAAGGTCCTGAGAACCTTAGGACACGGCACGAACAGGAGGAGCCTCAGCCAGATGGAGATGAGGACGCACAACCTCATAACTATCACCATAGGCCGAGAGGACCTCCACGGCATTTAGAGGAAGAAGATGATGACTTTGAGCCATATGGTCATCATCAGAGACCTAGGATGCCTCCTAGACATCATGAAGATGGAGATGAACATGCCTACAACCGGGTAATTCATCCTGATGTCAAGCTAACACCTCCTAGTTTTGCAAGAAAAGTAGACCCCGAAGCCTGTCTTGATTGGGAGAGGAGGATGGACCACATCTTCGATCACTACAACCAACCAGGCCCTAGGAGAGTCTCCATGGCAGTAGCACAACTCACGGATAATGCCCACATCTGGTGGGATCGTGAGGCTTCTGACCATAGGAGAAGGAGATTGAGACCCGTAGACTCTTGGGTCGTCATGAAGGACCTCATGAGGCAAAGGTTTGTCCCACCTTATTTCCATAGGGATTTGCAACGACGTTTTCATACTCTTAAACAGGGCACAAGATCAGTAGAGGAGTACTACGAGGACTTTGAAAGGGTAAGGAACAGGCTGGAGCTCAATGACGAGGAGGAGGAATTGATGGCTCAATTCTTTGATGGATTGCAAGAGAGGATCAGCCGAAAAGTGGGGTGACAAATCTACAACGATTTAAAGCACTTGTTCCAACTCTCTGTCCAGGCTGAGCAGCACATCAGGCGTAAGAGCCAAGACCTACACAGCAAGCCTAAGACACCTTGGGCACCAAGCATTGGCACCAAGCCCATAGACAAGGGCAAGAGTGTAGAAATCGAATCACGGTTCAAGAGCAAGCCTCCTGAGCAAACCCGTGACCAGAGAGAGCCTAGTAAGTCTTCTAACCCTCAGAGACCACGTGACATCACTTGTTTTAAATGTAGGGGTTGCGGTCACATCTCAAGGGAGTGCCCAAACAAGCGAGTCATGCTGATCACGGAAGCTGGAGAGTATGAGTCTCATGATGAAGGGGACTTTGAACCAGAAGGAGAATATGGTGAGGTTGAGTACCCTGATGTGGGAGAAGTGCTGGTCACTAGACGTATCCTCAGTGCAATGGTAGAGCCCTCCGAGACCATTCAAAGGTAGAACATCTTCCACAGTCGGTGCACCATCAAGGGCAAGGTATGTAATCTCATCGTAGATGGTGGCTCTTGCACTTATGTGGCTAGTGCGTATATGGTTGATAAGCTAGGTCTAGAGAAGACAAAGCACCCCCGGCCATATAGATTGAGATGGCTAGATGACAAGGTGGAGCTCAAGATCCATGAGCAGGTAACCATGCCATTCAGTATGGGTAGATACCAGGACCATGTAGTCTGTGATGTAGTACCAATGCAAGCTGGCCATCTTCTGCTAAGAAGGTGATGAGGACATCAGGTCGTACATCCAGCCAGGAGACCAGACTGGCCGACCAGGAAGCTTGCCCGAGACAGCCGGACCATCTGGCACGCCTGCCGGCCCAAGCAGTACCGCGGACCCTCGACCACAAGGACCAGAGCAACCAGCATTCCGGCGGAGAGGCCCAAGCTTCCGGCACACTTGGTGGCGATGTGGATGACACCGCCGGTCCCTCTTGTGATGCCGCCAACCGGGATCAACTTGGCCGGTCCTGAAGGCATTCCGGCCAGTACCTCGCACAATCCAGCTGGTACAGCCGATCCAGCCGAGTACACGCGCATTTCCACTTCTACACAAGAAGAGTCGGACCAAATGAGCTACCAGCGCCAGGACATGCACCTAGAGAAAGTCTCTACACCAGTGGTACCTCAAGGAGCAATGACAAGAAGCAGATCAAGGGCACTCTTCCACAAATTCAGCTTATGGGTCGACAAGCTCCTAGAGGAAGATCGATTAACGACAATGGGCCAAAAGTGCAAGGAAGAGTCCAATGGCTTCTCAACAACAAAAGGGACATCAGAGACTTGGGCTTTAGTGGCAAGAGAGGTCAAGGCCCAAAGATTCTTAACCCTACTCCAAGTCGAAGACTAGGAGCAAGGCGCGTGCATGCCACAAGGACGGCCACCTTCCATTTCTTGGCCATGAGGTAAGTTAAGGTAAGTTTCAATTCGAATATATGCCTCTTTCTGTTTTGCAAGGTAGGATCTAGAATATTTACTTTTATTGAGTCAAAGACATTTTAGGAATAGGTCCTTTTTCGATTATACACTTTTGTATCTTTTCCTTTTGTGCACTTTTGTAAGTTTTCCTTTTCTTATTTGGGTCGACCCTAGAAGGTCAAGCTGTCGAGCATATTAATAAGGCTCCTTCCAGCATTGTAGTTCGACAACCTTTTTGATATTAATAAAGATAGAACTTTTTTCCCAACAAGTTTTCTCTCATGAATCTTGTGCGCTTAGAATCTAGTTGAGACCAGCCCTCCTAGCTCTAAGTTTGTGATTTATCACGAGGTTCATCACCCCTCGTGTGGTTCACTTCACCTTTCCATCGAATACCAACCCAAAAACCCCTATCCAAGAAGTCTAAGGTCAATTTTCTCACCTAAACTTCTCCAAACTGCCCACGCGCATACATCCTTGAATCAAGGCTTGTATCACACCCCAACTTCTCCTACCAACTACAAGAAAACAGTAATTTTGCCACTCTATTTCGCGACCACATTTGTGGTCGCAAATTTTGCAACTTGGATGCCACGTTTTTGCGACCAATTTGCGACTACATGCATGTAGTCGCATATTGGTTGCACTTTTGGGATTAAATCCTGTAGTTGCATATTGATCGTAATTTGTAACCAAACTGCGACCAATTTGCGAGCAAGGTGTGTAGTCGCAGATTTGCGACCAAATAGTGACTGTGTGTGCTAGACCCATATTGTGGTTACAATTTGGTCGCAAAATTTGTGACCAATATACGACCACAATAATTTGCGATGAAAGATTTACGACCACGGCCTATGGTCTCAAAGTGATCACAAATAGACGATTTACGACCACTTTGTGATCACTTGTGTGGTTGCAAATCAGCTGTTTTCTTGTAGTGACCGGACTACCAACATGGAAACACTCAAGACTTAACGTTTCCTCCTTACAAGCTTCAAGCACAAAGCTACCAGCTCTACAGGCCTCCATATCAAGGTTTCCAGCAAGAGTATGTGGCAAGACCCAAGCATCAGCTTCATGGATTTCAGCCAAAGATGGGATACAACCAGCAGCAATAACCCTTTTCAGTCAATGCACCACCCGCACCTAAAGCTGCCCAAGAAGATGACACGAAGGCACTGTTGCAGAAGATCTTGAAAGCTCAGGGAAAGGGAGCAATGGAGATGAACAAGAAGATGACTCAAATCAACAACAATGTAGACAATGCCTGTTGGGGAGCTCAGTGCGAGGTATGAGCATCTCTCATCTCATCTTAAGGCGCTGGACAGGCAGGTTGCTCAGATGGCTTCACCTTATTCTGCACCAAAAGGTAAACTCCCTAGTAAACCTAAAGGAAACCCACGAGAGTACTTTCATTCTATCATGATAAGTAGTGAAGAGGCCCCCACATCAGGGGGAGGTAAAGGAAACCGAGCCAAAAGGAAAGAAGATGATGATGAGCTTTTGAATGAAGCAAATGGCATGACGGTTGACCCTACCCCAGCAGAAGCTGAAAAGGTTCCTCCCAGAGTTCAAGAAGTGAATGAGAAGGAGAGAGAATTCAAATATATGGAAAGACTTGAGAAATTTTCATTTTCCGGAAGGTTTAAGGAGAAAATCCTTGAACTGGAGTACAAGAAGCTTAGGAAACAACTAAACTCAATCATAGAGCCACTCGCAGGCTGGCTGGAAGATTATCTAGCGATGAAAAAGCTCAAGCAATATGAGATGGAGAAAAGAAAGGGTGTTGAGGAAGAACCAGAAATGGACAATCATGAGTGTAGTAAAATATTCCAAGGCTCTACATAGGAGAAGCTTCAAGATCGATCGAGGTAGTTACACTTTTCTTTGTACCTTAGGACTTTTATCCTTTGCTAAATGCCTAGTGGATCTTGGAGGTAGTGTGAGCCTCATTCCTCTAACGGTTTCTGAAAGACTGGGCTTAACAGACTTCAAGAAGGCTAGCATGTCGTTGGTTTTGGCAGACATGTCTAAGCAATCTCCTATGGGGTCTTGAAAAACTTACCGGTGAATGTTAGCGACTCGATAGTCCCCACAGATGTTGTTGTAATAGAGATGGATGAGGAGCCAGCCAACCCAATAATATTGGAGAGACCATTCCTAGCCACCGCAGAAGCTATAATCGACGTACCGAAAGATATAATTGCACTCAACTTAAAAACCTCTACTCTTAGGTTCAACATCAAAGAGACGTGCAAGGAACAAACCATCAAGGGCAAAATTTTATCCGTAGAAACCTTTGGAGGTTTGGAGGATATGAACGGGAACGCATTAGCATCGACCGAAGATGAAAATTTCATGGGGAAGAAAGACACAAGCAATGGTAAGTCTTGTGAGAAAGACAAGTTGGGTGATCACAAGACAGAAAAAGCAGACCCCAGATTGACAGGAAGTGATCTACACTTCAATTCCAAGCTGTCAAAATACAAATATAAGAAGGAAAAAGGAGCTAAGGCAAGTCGAAGAATACAGCTCGTGTGGCCGATCGCAGGTAAGCCGATCACGACCAAAGATGTGAGATCGGCCACTGGGCCGATTTGAGCATACCGATTGTGCATGAAGTCGGAACCTTCCAACCTCTTGGACACTCTCCGATCAACCACCATACCTATCTTGCTGGCGGATCTCCCTGGGCACTCCACCTACATGATAGGGCACCCAAGAACGAGCAGACTATCTCCCTCGACCCTTTTCCGCCAATAATGAGATACCAATCACTCAAACTTGCCTCTGTTTTCATCATTTTTGTTTCTTTTATTTTCATCTCTCTTTCGTATTTATTTTCTCACCGAGACGGTGAGAGATAAAACCGGGAGAGAGGACACTAACGGTCATATTTGCATCATTTTCCATTCTACATATATTTAATATGCATTAGAAAAAACACAAAATTTTTAAAAATTAGAAACTCCAAAAAGAATTCATTGTCATTTACATTCATTCACCTGTGTTAGGATTGAGTCTAGAAACATATAGAATTTCACTTGCATTTGCATATGGACCATGGTTAGACTGCCTTGACTAAGTTACATTTAGGACTAAGATTGAAACCTTTGCTAAGAGTACTATGATTCTTGCACCATTTCGAAACTTGGGAATCTTGATTTGTGCCGCTACCTATTATGTAGATCATTCTCGGAAATTGAATTTGTCTGATTTTATCCTAACTTCATAAATTAGAACTTGAACCAGATTTAGAACTATCTTATGTGCATCTTTCCTAAGACTTGTTCATGTATACCGATATACACATTCTGGTTTTCATTGATCTTTATACCACCCTCTCCTAACCCGAATGGCTGAATCCCCCTCTTTGGGATGGTTACACATTCTCCAACCCAATCCTTTCCTTGAATCCAACATCATTCTTGAGTGTGAACCTTGTGTAAGGCCTTTTTGATTAGAATGCTTACTTTGCAAAACACGTTGCGTTTTGAGAACGACAAGGATGAGACTTTCATGTAGATGCCAGCTTCACACTATAAGCTCACCATAGGTTAGGATTTGGGTGGGCTTGCTAGAGTGTTTGAGAATGAGATTGATGAGGACATCAGGTCGTATGTCCAGCCAGGAGACCAGACTGGCCGACCAGGAAGCTTGCCCGAGACAGCCGGGCCATTTGGCACGTCTGCCGGACCAAGCAGTACCGCCAGAGCCTCGACCAATAGGACCAGACTGATCAGCATTGCCGGCAGAGAGGCCCAAGCTTCCGGCACACTTGGTGGCGACGTGGATGACACCGCTGGTCCCCTTGGTGATGCCGCTGACTCCGGGATCAACTTGGCCGGTCCTGAAGGCATTCCGGCCAGTACCTCGCACATTCCAGCCGGTACAACCGATCCTGCCGAGTGCACGAGCATTTCAACTTCTACACAAGGAAACTCAGACCAGATAAGCTACCAACTTGAGGACATGCATCTAGAGGAAGTATCCACACCAGTAGTGCAACCAGGAGCAATGACAAGGAGTAGATCAAGAGCACTCTTCCACAAGTTCAGCTTATGGGTGGACAAGCTCTTAGAGGAAGATCGACTAAGGACAATGGGCCAAAAGTACAAAGAAGAGTCCAAAGGCTTCTCATCAATGCAAGGAACTTCCGATACTTGGGCATTAGTGGCAAGAGAGGTCAGAGCCCAAAGATTCTTAACCCTACTCTAAGTCGAAGACTAGGAGCAAGGCGCGTGCATGCCACAAGGACGGCCACCTTCCATTTCTTGGCCATGAGGTAAGAAAGGTAAGTTTTCAATTCGAATATATGCCTCTTTCTGTTTTGCAGGGTAGGATGTACATTGTTTACATTTTTGAGTCAAAGACATTTTAGGAATAGGTCCTTTTTTGGTTATGCACTTTTGTATATTTTCCATTTGTAAACTTTCCTTTTCTTTCTTTGAGTCGACCCTAGAAGGTCAAGCTGTTGAGCATATTAATAAGGCTTCTTCCAGCATTGTAATTCGACAACCTTTTTGATATTAATAAAGTAGAACTTTCTTCCAACAAGCTTTCTCTAAAAAAAGACTTGTGCGCTTAGAATCTAGTCGAGACCAGCCCTCCTAGCTCTAAGATTGTGATTTATCACGAGGTTCATTACCCCTCGTGTGGTTCACCTCACCCTTCCATCCAATACCAAACCAAAAACCCCTATCCAAGAACTCTAAGGTCGAGTTTCTCACCTAACCTTCTCCAAACAGCCCACGCGCATATAAGCCTTGAATCGAGGCTTGTATCATTTTGGTATCAGAGCTTAAAGCTCCTAAACCAGGTTGTTTCTATCCTTTAGTTAGTTTTGTTTCTTGTTATTGCATTACTTTAAGTCGCATTCAAGAAAAATAAAAAAAATAACACTAAACTCCAAACCGAGTGCATCTAGCTTCTACGTGTATCACAAGAGCTTATAATCACTTTTGCATTGCCATTTATGTTTTCCTTTTTGTTCAAATCATATTTCCATTATTTTTATGTTAAATTAAAAAGAAAAGAAAAAGAAAATAGGAAAAATACCAAAAGAATTCGAATTGGACAGCTAGCACAAGTTGTAGGAAGTTTCCATTTTTCTGAACTTTCCTTTTTTCAGGTTTTTCCTTTTTCTCAACTTTTTCCTTCTTGCAAATTGGAATTCCCCTCTAAAAGAAAACCCTCCTAATCCACTTAGGAGAAAAATAACTTGTGTTTTTTTCTTGTAGCACAATGGCAGAAGAGAATAGAGATGCAGCCGAGGCCGTGATGGCCATGTTCACCACCCTCCAAACGCAACTCGTAGCAATATGCGAGAGGTTGGAGCTTGTGGAGAGGCCTGTGAGATTCCAGGCCATAAGGCACGTGAGAGCTGAGCAAGACCGTGCTGAAGGTCCTGAGAACCTTAGGACACGGCACGAACAGGAGGAGCCTCAGCCAGATGGAGATGAGGACGCACAACCTCATAACTATCACCATAGGCCGAGAGGACCTCCACGGCATTTAGAGGAAGAAGATGATGACTTTGAGCCATATGGTCATCATCAGAGACCTAGGATGCCTCCTAGACATCATGAAGATGGAGATGAACATGCCTACAACCGGGTAATTCATCCTGATGTCAAGCTAACACCTCCTAGTTTTGCAAGAAAAGTAGACCCCGAAGCCTGTCTTGATTGGGAGAGGAGGATGGACCACATCTTCGATCACTACAACCAACCAGGCCCTAGGAGAGTCTCCATGGCAGTAGCACAACTCAAGGACAATGCCCTCATCTGGTGGGATCGTGAGGTGTCTGACCGGAGGAGGAAGAGTTTAAGGCCCGTAGACTCATGGGTCGACATGAAAGATCTCATACGACAAAGGTTTGTTCCACCTTACTTTCATACAGATTTACAACATCGTATTCGTACTCTTAAGCAGGGTACCAGATCAGTAGAAGAGTACTATGTAGAGTTTGAGAGACTAAGGAACAGGCTGGAACTCAGTGACGATGAGGAAGCTTTGATGGCACAATTCTTGGATGGACTTCAAGAAAGAATCAGCCGCAAGGGGGAGAGGCAAATCTACAATGACTTCAAGGACTTGTTCCACCTATCTGTCCAGGTTGAGCAGCACATCAAACGTAAGAGGCAAGACATCCGCAGCAAGCCTAAGACGCCTTGGGCACCAAGAAACATTCCTAAGCCCGTAGACAAGGGTGGGAGCATAGAGATCGAGTCAAGGTTCAAGAGCAAGCCTCCTGAGCCAACCCGTGACCAGAGAGAGCCTAGTAAGTCTTCTAACCATCAAAGGTCACGTGACATCACTTGTTTCAAATCTAGGGGTCGTGGACACATCTCAAGGGAGTGCCCAAACAACCGGGTCATGCTGATTACGGAGGCTGGAGGGTATGAGTCCCAAGATGAAGAGGACTATGAACCAGAAGGAGAATACGGTGACATTGAGTACCCTGATGTGGGGGAAGTGCTGGTCACTAGACGCATCCTCAGTGCAATGGTGGATTCTTCAGAGACCATCCAAAGGGAAAACATCTTCCACAGCCGTTGCACCATCAAGGGCAAGGTATGTAACCTCATCATAGATGGTGGCTCTTGCACTAACGTTGCTAGTGCATACATGGTTGATAAGCTAGGTCTAGAGAAGACAAGGCATCCTCGACCCTATAGACTGATATGGCTCGATGATACAAGCCTCGATTCAAGGCTTCTATGCGCGTGGGCTGTTTGGAGAAGGTTAGGTGAGAAACTCGACCTTAGAGTTCTTGGATAGGGGTTTTTGGTTTGGTATTGGATGGAAGGGTGAGGTGAACCACACGAGGGGTAATGAACCTCGTGATAAATCACAATCTTAGAGCTAGGAGGGCTGGTCTCGACTAGATTCTAAGCGCACAAGTCTTTTTTTAGAGAAAGCTTGTTGGAAGAAAGTTCTACTTTATTAATATCAAAAAGGTTGTCGAATTACAATGCTGGAAGAAGCCTTATTAATATGCTCAACAGCTTGACCTTCTAGGGTCGACTCAAAGAAAGAAAAGGAAAGTTTACAAATGGAAAATATACAAAAGTGCATAACCAAAAAAGGACCTATTCCTAAAATGTCTTTGACTCAAAAATGTAAACAATGTACATCCTACCCTGCAAAACAGAAAGAGGCATATATTCGAATTGAAAACTTACCTTTCTTACCTCATGGCCAAGAAATGGAAGGTGGCCGTCCTTGTGGCATGCACGCGCCTTGCTCCTAGTCTTCGACTTGGAGTAGGGTTAAAAATCTTTGGGCCCTGACCTCTCTTGCCACTAAAGCCCAAGTCTCTGATGTTCCTTGTATTGTTGAGAAGCCTTTGGACTCTAATTTGCTCTTCTGGCCCATTGTCCTTAGCTGCTCTTCCTCTAGAAGCTTGTCGACCCATAAGCTGAATTTGTGGAAGAGTTCTCTTGATCTGCTTCTTGTCATTGCTCCTGGAGGTACCACTGGTGTAGATACTTCCTCTAAGTGCATGTCCTGGAGCTGGTAGCTCATTTGGTCCGAGTCCTCTTGTGTAAAAGTGGAAGTGTGCGTGTACTCGGCTGGAAGGCCTGTACCGGCTGGATTGTGCGCGGTACTGGCTGGAATGACTTCAGGACCAGCCAAGTTGATCCCAGAGTCGGCGGTGTCATCAGGGGGACCGGCGGTGTCATTCACGTCCCCACCAAGTGTGCCGGAAGCTTGGGCCTCTCCATGGCTGTTGGCCTCTGGTCCTATGGTGAAGGTGGTACTCTGTCCAGTGCACCAGATGCTGCTGTCTAAGCTTCCTGGTGCCAGTCTGGTCTCCTGGCTGGATGTCATAATGTCCTCATCACCAGGCATGATGGCGAACCAATCCACTTTTGTGCATGACAAAGAAAAGCTTGCTCCTCTTACATGTAGGGGCAACTCCAAATGAGTAAGGAAAAGAAACTTATCAAGTCTAATTTTCTTATTCAACCAAGCCATGTCTGGAGAGCTTTAGCCTCAAAGGATTTAATGTTACTAATGGTTTTCAAGGAAGTGTTGAGTATAGAACAGGGACAGGTAGAGCTACCTCCTGAAGTGGCAACTCTCCTCAACAAATTCCAGGATGTATTTCTAGAGGAGATACCAGCAGACTTGCCTCCTTTACGTGGCATAGAACACCAGATTGATCTAGTGCCCGGAGCAGCCCTGCCCAACCGGCCAGCCTACCGGATGAGTCCAGATGAGTCAAGGAGCTTGAGAAGCAATTCAAGGAGCTCCTGGAGAAAGGCTATGTTTGAGAGAGCCTCAGTCCATGTGCCGTACCAGTGCTACTAGTGCCCAAGAAGGATGGGACTTGGCATTGGACTCGAGCTCAACAACAACAGTCAGTAGGCATCCAAACCACTGGATGACATGCTAGATGAGCTGAGTGGAACCACAGTCTTCTCCAAGATAGACCCCAAGAGTGGATACCACCAGGTCAGATGAAGGAAGGTGATGAATGGAAGACTGCTTTCATGACAAAGCAAGGGCTCTACGAGTGGACAGTCATGCCATTCGGCTTGACTAATGCCCCAAGCACCTTCATGCGCCTTATGAACCAAGTTCTTAGGGTGTACATCAGTAAGTTTGTAGTGGTTTACTTTGATGATATATTGGTTTATAGTAAGTGCCTACGGGAACACCTCACACATCTTGAGATGGTACTTAAAACCCTTCGACAAGAAGAGCTTTATGCCAATCTCAAGAAGTGCATCTTTTGTACTGATAAACTTGTCTTTTTAGGTTTTTTTGTAAGTTCACAGGGCCTACAGGTTGATGAAGAGAAGATTCGAGCCATACAAGAATGGCCAACACCAAGCAACATCAGCCAAGTGAGGAGCTTCCACGGACTGGCCAGCTTCTACAGGAGATTCGTGCCCAACTTCAGCAGTATTGCCTCACCATTGACGGCAGTAGTGAAGAAGAACGTGGGATTCAGCTGGGAGAAGCTTAGGAGAAGGCATTCCAGGCCTTGAAGGACAGCCTTACACATGCACCAATGCTAGTCCTGCCCGACTTCAACAAGACATTTGAAGTGGAGTTTGGTGCCTCTGGAATTGGCATAGGAGCAGTGCTAACCCAAGGAGGGAGACCAGTGGCATACTTCAGTGAGAAGCTGGGTGGTGCCTCACTGAACTACCCCACTTATGACAAGGAGCTTTATGCCCTTGTCCGAGCATTGGAGACTTGGCAGCATTACTTGCTGTCCAAGGAGTTTGTGATCCACACTGATCACGAGACTCTCAAACACCTCAGAGGGCAAACCAATCTCAGGAGGAGACATGCCAGGTGGATGGAGTTCATAGAGACCTTCCCGTACATCATCAAGTACAAGAAGGGCAAAGACAATGTGGTAGCCGATGCACTATCAAGGAGGTTTGCCTTGATATCAACGATGGAGGCAAAGGTCCTAGGATTCGAGCACATCAAGGACCTATACAAGGATGATCCTGACTTTGCTGAGAGCTACAAGGAGTGTGGCACAGGGAGTCATGGCAAATTTTACATCCATGAGGGATTCTTGTTCCGAGAGAGAAGGCTGTGCATACCTCAAGGATCATTGAGGAAGCTTATCATTCGAGAAGCTCATGGAGGAGGACTTATGGGCCACTTTGGTGTCGACAAGACTCTAGCTTTGGTCAAGGAGCACTTCTACTGGCCACACATCAAGAGGACAATAGAAGCTCATTGTACAATATGCATCACTTGCAAGAAGGCAAAGTCCCGAGTGCAACCTCACGGGTTATATCTCCCACTGCCCATACCTACACATCCATGGGTGGACATCTCAATGGACTTTGTTCTAGGCCTGCCCAAGATCAACCACAAGGATGCAATCTTTGTAGTGGTGGACAGATTCTCCAAGATGGCACACTTCATCCCGTGCGCCAATGTCAATGATGCCACGCAAACAGTTGAGCTGTTTTTCAAGGAGATAGTACAGCTTCATGGAGTGCCAAAGACCATCGTATCAGACAGGGACACCAAGTTCCTCAGCCATTTCTGGAGGACCTTTTGGAGGAAGCTAGGCACGAAGCTACTCTTCTCTACCACCTGCCATCCTCAAACCGATGGCCAAACTGAAGTTGTCAACAGGACACTATCAACTCTTCTCAAGACTACACTATGGAAGAACCTCAAGAATTGGGTGGAGTGCCTGCCATTCATAGAGTTCACTTACAACCGAGCCGTGCACTCAGCAACCAAGAAGACATCAGTTGAAGTAGTATACGGCTTCAACCCTCTCACCCCATTGGAGCAGACGCCACTGCCACCAGTAGAGATGACCAACCTCAACGGAGCATCCAAGGCAGAGTTCATAAGGAAGTTACACCAGAAGGTAGCAGAAAACTTGGAGAAGAGGACTGGACAGTACGTGACTCATGCCAACAAGGGAAGAAAGGAGGTGATCTTTCAACCAGCCGATTTGGTGTGGCTACACCTACGACAGGAGAGGTTTCCCAACCTAAGGAGTTCCAAGCTAGCACCAAGAGGAGATGGACCATTCAGAGTGCTGGAGAGGATCAACAACAACACCTACCGGATCAAGCTCCCAGGTGAGTTTAATGTGTCCAACAAGTTCAATGTAACTGAATTAGCCCATTTCCATGCAGATGAACCAGTTTTGAGGTCAAAACCAACTGAATAGGGAGGGGATGATGGGGACATCAGGTCGTATGTCCAGCCAGGAGATCAGACTGGCCGACCAGGCAGCCTGCCCAAGACAGCCGGACCATCTGGCACGCCTGCCGGCCCAAGCAGTACCGCCGGACCCTCGACCACAAGGACCAGAGCAACCAGCATTGCCGGCGGAGAGGCCCAAGCTTCCGGCACACTTGGTGGCGACGTGGATGACACCGCTGGTCCCCTTGGTGATGCCGCTGACTCCGGGATCAACTTGGCCGGTCCTGAAGGCATTCCGGCCAGTACCTCGCACATTCCAGCCGGTACAACCGATCCTGCCGAGTGCACGAGCATTTCAACTTCTACACAAGGAAACTCAGACCAGATAAGCTACCAACTTGAGGACATGCATCTAGAGGAAGTATCCACACCAGTAGTGCAACCAGGAGCAATGACAAGGAGTAGATCAAGAGCACTCTTCCACAAGTTCAGCTTATGGGTGGACAAGCTCTTAGAGGAAGATCGACTAAGGACAATGGGCCAAAAGTACAAAGAAGAGTCCAAAGGCTTCTCATCAATGCAAGGAACTTCCGATACTTGGGCATTAGTGGCAAGAGAGGTCAGAGCCCAAAGATTCTTAACCCTACTCTAAGTCGAAGACTAGGAGCAAGGCGCGTGCATGCCACAAGGACGGCCACCTTCTATTTCTTGGCCGTGAGGTAAGTAAGGCAAGTTTGAATTCGAATATATGCCTCTTTCGGTTTTGCAGGGTAGGATCTAGATTCTTTACATTTTTGAGTCAAGAACATTTTAGGAATAGGTCCTTTTTCGGTTATACACTTTTGTATCTTTTCCATTTGTGCACTTTTGTAAACTTTCCTTTTCTTTGTTTGAGTCGACCCTAGAAGGTCAAGCTGTCGAGCATATTAATAAGGCTCCTTCCAGCATTGTAGTTCGACAACCTTTTTGCTCATTAATAAAGATCAAATTTTCTTTCAACAAGTTATTCTCTCAAGAGACTTGTGCGCTTAGAACCTAGTTGAGACCAGCCCTCCTAGCTCTAAGTTTGTGATTTATCACGAGGTTCATCACCCCTCGTGTGGTTCACTTCACCCTTCCATCGAATACCAACCCAAAAACCCCTATCCAAGAAGTCTAAGGTCGAGTTTCTCACCTAACCTTCTCCAAACAGCCCACGCGCATAGAAGCCTTGAATCGAGGCTTGTATCATCGAGCCATATCAGTCTATAGGGTCGAGGATGCCTTGTCTTCTCTAGACCTAGCTTATCAACCATGTATGCACTAGCAACGTTAGTGCAAGAGCCACCATCTATGATGAGGTTACATACCTTGCCCTTGATGGTGCAACGGCTGTGGAAGATGTTTTCCCTTTGGATGGTCTCTGAAGAATCCACCATTGCACTGAGGATGCGTCTAGTGACCAGCACTTCCCCCACATCAGGGTACTCAATGTCACCGTATTCTCCTTCTGGTTCATAGTCCTCTTCATCTTGGGACTCATACCCTCCAGCCTCCGTAATCAGCATGACCCGGTTGTTTGGGCACTCCCTTGAGATGTGTCCACGACCCCTAGATTTGAAACAAGTGATGTCACGTGACCTTTGATGGTTAGAAGACTTACTAGGCTCTCTCTGGTCACGGGTTGGCTCAGGAGGCTTGCTCTTGAACCTTGACTCGATCTCTATGCTCCCACCCTTGTCTACGGGCTTAGGAATGTTTCTTGGTGCCCAAGGCGTCTTAGGCTTGCTGCGGATGTCTTGCCTCTTACGTTTGATGTGCTGCTCAACCTGGACAGATAGGTGGAACAAGTCCTTGAAGTCATTGTAGATTTGCCTCTCCCCCTTGCGGCTGATTCTTTCTTGAAGTCCATCCAAGAATTGTGCCATCAAAGCTTCCTCATCGTCACTGAGTTCCAGCCTGTTCCTTAGTCTCTCAAACTCTACATAGTACTCTTCTACTGATCTGGTACCCTGCTTAAGAGTACGAATACGATGTTGTAAATCTGTATGAAAGTAAGGTGGAACAAACCTTTGTCGTATGAGATCTTTCATGTCGACCCATGAGTCTACGGGCCTTAAACTCTTCCTCCTCCGGTCAGACACCTCACGATCCCACCAGATGAGGGCATTGTCCTTGAGTTGTGCTACTGCCATGGAGACTCTCCTAGGGCCTGGTTGGTTGTAGTGATCGAAGATGTGGTCCATCCTCCTCTCCCAATCAAGACAGGCTTCGGGGTCTACTTTTCTTGCAAAACTAGGAGGTGTTAGCTTGACATCAGGATGAATTACCCGGTTGTAGGCATGTTCATCTCCATCTTCATGATGTCTAGGAGGCATCCTAGGTCTCTGATGATGACCATATGGCTCAAAGTCATCATCTTCTTCCTCTAAATGCCGTGGAGGTCCTCTCGGCCTATGGTGATAGTTATGAGGTTGTGCGTCCTCATCTCCATCTGGCTGAGGCTCCTCCTGTTCGTGCCGTGTCCTAAGGTTCTCAGGACCTTCAGCACGGTCTTGCTCAGCTCTCACGTGCCTTATGGCCTGGAATCTCACAGGCCTCTCCACAAGCTCCAACCTCTCGCATATTGCTACGAGTTGCGTTTGGAGGGTGGTGAACATGGCCATCACGGCCTCGGCTGCATCTCTATTCTCTTCTGCCATTGTGCTACAAGAAAAAAACACAAGTTATTTTTCTCCTAAGTGGATTAGGAGGGTTTTCTTTTAGAGGGGAATTCCAATTTGCAAGAAGGAAAAAGTTGAGAAAAAGGAAAAACCTGAAAAAAGGAAAGTTCAGAAAAATGGAAACTTCCTACAACTTGTGCTAGCTGTCCAATTCGAATTCTTTTGGTATTTTTCCTATTTTCTTTTTCTTTTCTTTTTAATTTAACATAAAAATAATGGAAATATGATTTGAACAAAAAGGAAAACATAAATGGCAATGCAAAAGTGATTATAAGCTCTTGTGATACACGTAGAAGCTAGATGCACTCGGTTTGGAGTTTAGTGTTATTTTTTTTATTTTTCTTGAATGCGACTTAAAGTAATGCAATAACAAGAAACAAAACTAACTAAAGGATAGAAACAACCTGGTTTAGGAGCTTTAAGCTCTGATACCAAAATGATACAAGCCTCGATTCAAGGCTTATATGCGCGTGGGCTGTTTGGAGAAGGTTAGGTGAGAAACTCGACCTTAGAGTTCTTGGATAGGGGTTTTTGGTTTGGTATTGGATGGAAGGGTGAGGTGAACCACACGAGGGGTAATGAACCTCGTGATAAATCACAATCTTAGAGCTAGGAGGGCTGGTCTCGACTAGATTCTAAGCGCACAAGTCTTTTTTTAGAGAAAGCTTGTTGGAAGAAAGTTCTACTTTATTAATATCAAAAAGGTTGTCGAATTACAATGCTGGAAGAAGCCTTATTAATATGCTCAACAGCTTGACCTTCTAGGGTCGACTCAAAGAAAGAAAAGGAAAGTTTACAAATGGAAAATATACAAAAGTGCATAACCAAAAAAGGACCTATTCCTAAAATGTCTTTGACTCAAAAATGTAAACAATGTACATCCTACCCTGCAAAACAGAAAGAGGCATATATTCGAATTGAAAACTTACCTTTCTTACCTCATGGCCAAGAAATGGAAGGTGGCCGTCCTTGTGGCATGCACGCGCCTTGCTCCTATTCTTCGACTTGGAGTAGGGTTAGGAATCTTTGGGCCATGACCTCTCTTGCCACTAAAGCCCAAGTCTTTGAAGTCCCTTGCATTGTTGAGAAGCCTTTGGACTCTTCTTTGCACTTCTGGCCCACTGTCCTTAGTCGATCTTCCTCTAGGAGCTTGTCGATCCATAAGCTGAACTTGTGGAAGAGTGCTCTTGATCTGCTCCTTGTCATTTCCCCTGGTGGTACCACTGGTGTTGAGACTTCCTCTAGATGCATGTCCTGAAGCTGGTAGCTTATCTGGTCCGAGTCTCCTTGTGTAGAAGTTGAAATGCTCGTGTATTCGGCTGGATCGGCTGTATTGGCTGGACTGTGCAAGGTACTGGCCGGAATGCCTTCTGGACAGGCCAAGTTGATCCCGGAGTCGGCGGCATCACCAATGGGACCGGCGGTGTCATCCACGTCACCACCAGTTGGGCTGGAGGTTTGGGCTTCTCCGCCGGCAATGCTGATCGGTCCGGTCCTGTTGGTCGAGGGTCCGGCGGTACTGCTTCTGCTGGCAGACGTGCCAAATGGCTCGGCTGTCTCGGGCAAGCTTCATGGTCGGCTAGTCTGGTCTCCTGGCTGGACATACGACCTGATGTGCTCATCACCAAGTTCCTCAGCCATTTCTGGAGGACCCTTTGGAGGAAGTTAGGCACGAAGCTGCCCTTCTCTACCACCTGCCATCCTCAAACCGATGGCCAAACTGAAGTAGTCAACCAAACATTGTCGACTCTTCTCAGGACTACACTAGGGAAGAACCTCAAGACTTGGGTGGAGTTCCTGCCATTCATAGAGTTCGCATACAACCGAGCCGTGCACTCAACAACCAAGAAGACCCCCTTTGAAGTAGTCTACGGCTTCAACCCTCTCACACCATTGGAGCAAACGCCACTGCCACCAGCAGAGATGACCAACCTCAACGGAGCATCCAAGACGGAGTTCATAAGGAAGATACACCAGAAGTTAGCAGAGAATTTGGAGAAGAGGACAGGGCAGTACGTGACTCATGCCAACAAGGGAAGAAAGGAGGTGATTTTTCAACCAGGCGATTGGGTGTGGCTACACCTACGGTGGGAGAGGTTCCCCAACCTAAGGAGTTCCAAGCTAGCACCAAGAGGATATGGACCATTCAGAGTGCTGGAGAGGATCAACAACAATGCCTACTGGATCGAGCTCCCAGGTGAGTTTAATGTGTCCAACACGTTCAACGTAACTGACTTAGCCCCTTTCCATGCAGATGAACAAGTTTTCAGATCAAAACCTACTGAAGGGGGAGGGGATGATGGGGACATCAGGTCGTATGGCTGGCCCGGAGACCAGACTGGCCGACCAGGAAGCTTGCCCGAGACAGCCAGGCCATTTGGCGCATCTGCCGGCCCAAGCGGTACCGCCGGGCCTTCGACCAGCCGGGCCCGACCAACCAACAATGCCGGGCGGAGAGGCCCAAACCTCCGGCCCAACTGGTGGCGACGTGGATGACACCGCTGGTCCAATTTGTGATGCCGCCGGCTCCGGGATCAACTTGGCCGGCTCATATGACATTTCGGCCAGTACCTCGCACAGTCCAGCAAGTACAGCCGATCCAGCCGAGTGCACCACCAATTCAACATCTACACAAGGAGACTCGGACCAGATAAGCTACCAGCTTCAAGACATGCATCTAGAGGTAGTCTCTACACCAGTGGTGCCACCAGGAGCAATGACAAGGAGCAGATCAAGGGCACTCTTCCACAAGTTCAGCTTGTGGGTCAACAAGCTCCTAGAAGAGCCCAAAGGCTTCTCCACAATGCAAGGGACTTCAGAGACGTGGGTTTTAGCGGCAAGAGAGGTCAAGGCCCAAGGATTCGTAACCCTACTCCAAGTCGAAGACTAGGAGCTAGGCGCGTGCATGCCACAAGGTCGGCCACCTTCCATTTCTTGGCCGAAAGGTAAGAAAGGTAAGTTTACAAATTATATGCTTCTCTCTTTCTGTTTTGCAGGGTAGGATTTAGATTATTTACATTTTTGAGTCAAAGACATTTTAGGAATAAGTCCTTTTCGGTTATGCACTTTTGTAAGTTTTCCATTGTGCACTTTTGTAAGTTTTCCATTTCTTTTCTTGAGTCGACCCTAGAAGGTCAAGCTGTCGAGCATATTTATAAGGCTCCTTCCAGCATTGTAGTTCGACGACCATTTTGATAATTAATAGAGATCAAATTCTCTTTCTACAAGTTATTCTCTCAAGAGACTTGTGCGCTTAGAATCTAGTTGAGACCAGCCCTCCTAGCTCTAAGTTTGTGATTTATCACGAGCTTCATCACCCCTCGTGTGGTTCACCTCACCCTTCCATCCCTTACCAACAGAAAACCCCCCTATCCAGAAGCTTAAGGTTGAGTTTCTAAACTAAACTTCTCCACACAGCCCACGCGCATACAGCCCTGAATCGAGGCTTGTATCAGAGACTCTCCTAGGGCCTGGTTGGTTGTAATGATCGAAGATGTGATCCATCCTCCTCTCCCGATCTAGAGAGGCCTCGGGGTCTACTTTTCTTGCAAAACTAGGAGGTGGTAGCTTAACATCATCACTGTTTACCCGGTTGTAGATGTAGTCATCTCAATCCTCATGATGTCTAGTGGGCATCCTTGGTCTCTGGTGATGACCATATGGCTCGTAGCCATTGCCCTCTGCTTCTGGTTGCCGTGGAGGTCCTCTCGGCTTGGGGTGATAGCCGTGAGGCTGCACGTTCTCATCTCCATCCGGCTGGGGCTCCTCCTGTTCGTGCCGTGTCCTAGGGTGTTCAGGACCCTCAGCAGGGTCTTGCTCAGCCCTCACGTGCGTTTTGGCCTGGAATCTCACCGGCCTCTCCACGTGCTCCAACCTCTCGCCGATTGATGCGAGTTGTGTTTGGAGGGTGGTGAACATGGCCATCATGGCCTTTTTTGTATCCTGATTTTCTTCTGCCATTGTGTGCTACCACTACAAGAAAGCTGCCAATTTGCGACTACATACGTGGTCGCAAAAATTGCGACCACATTTGCCATGGTTTAGCGACTAATTTGCGACTACGGAATAGTAGTCGCAAATTGGTCGCAAATATGTGACCAATAAGTGTGGTCGCAAATCAGTCACAATATGCAACCAATTAGCGACTGAGATGCGACTGCCTTGAGACTGACACTGGTAGTCGCTAATCAGTCGCAAAATAGCGACTGATTAGCGACTATATATGGAAAATCAGGTGGTAGTCGCTTATTGGTCGCTAAAAATGCGACCAATTTGCGACTACGGTACGTAGTGGCTCTACAGTCACAAAGTGGTGGCAAAGTGCCACCATAAATAAACATGTGCGTGTTAGGTATAACGATATTTAAGCGACTACATAGTTGTAGTCGCAAAGTAGTGGCAAGTCAGTCGCAAAGTAGTCGCAAAGTAGTCGCAAAATGTTGTATATATATGCACCATCCCATTCTCTCATTTGCGAAATCAAAAGTAAAAAGTTTTGTAAAACATGTGGGGAAATTATAACAATTCGAGAGATTGGATGTACAGAAGAATTGATAATGAAACAAGAAATATCTCGGCGGAATTTGCACAAGGCATGGAGCAGTTCATGAATTTTGCAAGTAGTCAACCTATAGCTCAAAGTAGTGGAGGTAAGTTTTTCTGTCCTTGTATTAATTGCAAAAATGATAAATTTATTCCGGGACGAAAAATATGGAGTCATCTATATAGTCGAGGGTTTATGCCAAATTATTATATTTGGTATAAACATGGAGAAGAGCTGAATGTTCAGTTAGGGACGAGTAGTACTAGTCGGGGTGATGTACCAAGAAATCAGGGACGTGATTGTAGTAGTGATGAAATAGTTGGTATATCCGGTAATAGATATGTTGAAATGGTGACGGATGCATTTTGTGAGACAACAACTGATGATCAGCATCAGTACTATAATCAGAACGAAGAAAATTATAATTATAATTATGAAGAAGAACGGCCTAATGAAGAAGCAGAAAAGTTTTACAACATGTTAGAAGCTGCAAAAAATTTGATGTAGTCGCATATCAGTCGCTAATTTGCGACTGATTTGCGACTACATTCTAAAAATGTTATGTGCAGTCGCAAATCAGTCGCACATTTGCGACTGATTTGCGACCACATATGGTAAATTCACATTTCCCCTAAGTATTTTCCACATTTAAAACTTGTATTTCTATTCTATAAGACTACTAACCATTAGAAGTGATAACATATATTGAAAACCATATTTGTAATGATTTCATATTTAGATAACATTTGGAATGTATATAAGAAGTATAAGGTTAAGTAAATTTGTTAAGAATTTAGGTAAGTTATTTGAAAATTTGGGAAATGTTATTGTTTTCATAGTAATTGAAATTTTTATAACTTATAATCAATTAATCAATCTTATATAATTTTATGCATTCATCAAAATCTCAAAATTTAGGGTTTAGGGTATTATTTTGCATTTGCAACTGTGTTGCATTTGCAATCCAAAAATTGAGTGCATATCAGGTAATTTGCTTGATTTGGACTACATTCTAAAAAGATTGTCGTAAATTGATTTGTTGACCATATGGTAAATTCACATTTCCCCTAAGTATTTTCCACATTTAAAACTTGTATTTCTATTCTATAAGACTACTAACCATTAGAAGTGATAACATATATTGAAAACCATATTTGTAATGATTTCATATTTAGATAACATTTGGAATGAAGTAGTATGGTAATATCAAATGATTTCTTCAATTAATTTGGGAGTTTGAATCCAAATTAAGGTGAAATCAGCAAATAAATTATCTGTTTATTTGATTTGCGACATCAATGCAAAAAATCTATATGGTTTTCTCATTATCAAAATCTCTCAAAATACTTTCTAAACACTTCATAAAAACACTCTCTAAAAATGGCAAGTAGTGGTAGGTCGTTAAGAGGTCGTGGAAGACGATCTTTCGGATCGTCTTCCAGCCGAGGAACCTCTTCGGCCTCCTCGAACCCTTCACCATCCGCTAATAGAGCGGCATCGTGCCTCCCTCCCCAATACAATTTTATCCCTCACTCCGTTCCTGAAACCCAAACACCTCCACGGTTTCAGGAATCAGATGAACATGAGGAGGAACAAATTCCCGATTGCGAAACCGGAACGGATGAGCAGACTATCACTCTTGATAGTTTGTTACAAACTCCAGGCCGCGAGCAGTATTTGACTGTGCTTTCTCCAGAAGCGGCTCCTAATACAATGTGGTAAGAATTTTTGTAAATAATAAATTGTTTTTAATAAATATTTATTATAATTGTAATTATATTAATATAAATTTAAATTTTCTCTGTATAATTGAAATATTAGGTTTGACCGCGATAACGGGGCTATTACTCGTCAAATCGCAAAAATTTTGAAAAATAAATTTGATGGTCCGTACTACAGTTGGACCATCGTACCTCCTGAGAGGCAGGAAAAATATTTCATAGAGTTTGCGGTAAGTTTTGTTTTTTAAATTGTGAACATATTTTATAAAATATAAATAATATATATTAATATTTTCTAATTTAATTTCAAGCAATCGTACACCTGGGATCCTCTGATCACCCCGGTGGTACAAAAAGAGTTCGAGGCCGTCTGTGTAAGACGGATGAAAGGGATGGTGAGCACGGTTCATACAATCGAAAAACGTCCCAGATGGATTTCCCCAAGTTTGTACAAAATTATGATAGACTATTGGGGAACAGAAACATCTACCGAGAGGAGTACGAAATCCTCTCATAACCGCAACTCCGCTCGGGACGGTCTTGGCACGCATAAACATTTATCGGGCCAAAAATCCTATATTCAGGTCCAGCAGGAAATGGTAAGTCAATTTTTTTTATTTAATTAACATTTTTGGTCGTAATTAAATAATATTTTAATATCTGTGAAGGAACATAATTTGGGACGACCAGTCTCAATAGGTGAGGTCTTTATAAAGACTCACACAAGACCGGATGGTTCGTATGTAGATTTGAAAGCAAAACAAATCTGTGAAGCATACGAACAAAACATCCAAGAGAAGATGGCGATCGTGGAGGTTAATCCAACAGAAACATCCGATGGAACCTCCGTCCAATTGAGCTGACTCAAGCACAGAAGAATGAGATCTTCTTACAGGTAAAACAAAATTTTCAAACTTTTTTCTTTTATCCTATTTTTCTAATTAAATAATAATTAAATTTATTATTTAATTTACGTTTCTGTAATTTTCTAGTCATCTGTTCCTGATGAACGAGGCCATCTTTATGGACTCGGTAGCCTCAGCCGCGTACAGTCTACGGGTAGAAGTAGTGGGGTACAAACCCATTCACCCGAGTACGTTATGCTTCAAGAACAAAATGCGTTGATTAAAGCACAAAACGCGCAGATGATGGAAAAATGTGAGAAGATTGAAGAGCTGAACAGAGAAAACCAGAAGAAGATCTCGAGCTTGGAGATGTTCCTCGGATATATCCAACGGATGGATCCCGCATTCGCCTCCTTTATGCGGGATAACGATTGCATAGGGGAACCATCGACGGCTCCGCCAACCACCCCATTTTTGCCATCAGATTTCCAATTTCCGCCACCGGACAATTAGATTTTTTTTTATGTATTTAAAAATTTTCAGTAATAAATGTTATAATTTTAAATTTGTATATTTTTTTATTCAATATTTAGTTTACATATTTTTCATTTAATATTATAATATTTTTAATTCATTAAAAAAAATTAATAAATATTATAATAACATTTTAAACCAATTATATTAATAATTAATCTAAATTATTTTATTCATATTTCGAATTTCAAATAATTAATTTTATTATTGAAATTAATTTTCTAAATTATTATTGAAATTTAAATTTTTAAATATTATTTTACATTTTTTTAAAATAATTTAAAAAATATTAATATTATATTTCACTAATATACGAAATTACTTCAATAATAAAAAATATATATATTTTTAAATTATTAATAACATTATTTCAATAATAATAAAAAAATATATATTAATATTATTTTTTTTAAAATCTATTTACGGTGTAGTCGCAAATTAGTCCTAAATCAGTCGCAATTTTTGCCACCGATTTGCGACTCCTTCATACATGTGGTCGCAAATCAGTCACAAAATATTGCGACTGATTTGCGACTGCGAGCTATGTGCAGTCGCAAATCAGTCACAAAAATTTGTGACTGATTTGCGACTGCGGTTCTCCTGTAGTCCCAAAACAGTCACAAAAATTTGTGACTGTTTTGCTACTGCGTTTCTCCTGTAGTCGCAAAACAGTCACAAATTTTTGTGACTGATTTGCGACTACGGTTCACCTGCAGTCGCAAAACAGTCACAAAAAACAGTGACTGATTTGCAACTGCGGTTCTACCGTAGTCGCAAATCAGTCACAAAAATTTGCAACTGTTTTGCGACTACAAATTTAGCAACCACAACCATAGTCGCAAAACAGTAGCAAAATTTGTTACGGAAATTCAGTGGCAAATTAGTCGCAAAAATAGCGACCATAGTTGTGGTCGCAAATTAGTCGCAAACTAACCACTATACCCGTGGTCGCAAATCAGTCGCAAATGTGCGACTGATTTGCGACCAATATTTTTTGCAACTATTATTTTGCGACCACATCACGTAGTCGCAAAATACAGTTTTGCGACCACTTCCGTGGTCGCAAAACGGCTATTTTCTTGTAGTGTACAAGAAGAAAGAAATAAGTTATTCTGCTCCTAAAATTCGATTAGGAGGATTTTCTTTTATAGTGGAAGTAGAAGTTGCAAAAGGAAAAATTGAAAAGGAAAAATTGAAAAGCAAAAATCTGGGAAAAAGGAAAAACAGAAAAATGAAAACTTCTTAACAATTAATGCTAAATATCTTGGTTATTTTTGGTCGATTTCTCTTTCGGTATTTTTCTATTTTTTGTTTTGCTTTTTAATTTAACTTAATGAAGAATGGAAATATGCTTTAACAAAAGGGAAATAAGAAATTGCAATGCAAGAATGAATCTAAACCCTAGTGATGAACATAGGAGCTAGATGCACTTGGATTGAACTTAGATGTTATTTTTTTTTCTTTGAATGAAACTTAAACTAATGTAAGAACTGGAAACAAGACTAATTAAAGGATAGAAACAACCTGGTTTTAGGAGCTTTAAGCTATGATACCAAAATGATACAAGCCTCGAATCAAGGCTGTATACGCGTGGGCTGTTTGGAGAATATTAGGTGAGAAACTCGACCTTATGCTTCTGGATGGGGGGTTTCTGTTTGGTAATGGATGGAAGGGGGAAGTGAACCACACAAGGGGTGATGAACCTCGTGATAAATCACAACTTAGAAGCTAGGAGGGCTAGTCTCGACTAGGGTTCTAAGCGCAAAAGTATCTTGAGAGAAAACTCGTAGGAAGAAAATTCGATCTTTATTAATATCAGAAAAAGGTTGTCAAACTACAATGCTGAAGAAGCCTTATTAATATGCTCGGCAGCTTGACCTTCTAGGGTTGACTCAAAGAAAGAAAATGGAAAAGTTACAAAAGTGCACAAAAGGAAAAATTACAAAAAGGCAATAACCGAAAAGGACTTCTACCTAAATTGTCTTTGACTCAAAAATGTAAACATTCTAAATCCTACCCTGCGAAACAGAAAAGGCAAGTATATAATTTGAAAACTTGTCATTCTTACCTATCGGCCAAGAAATGGAAGGTGGCCGACCATGTGGCATGCACGCGCCTAGCTCCTAGTCTTCGACTTGGAGTAGGGTTATGAATCGTTGGGCCCTGACCTCTCTTGCCACTAAAGCCCAAGTCTCTGGAGTCCTTTGTAGTGTTGAGAAGCCTTTGGACTCTTCCTTGTACTCTTGGCCCAATGCTCTTTGTCGATCATCCTCTAGGAGCTTGTCGATCCACAAACTGAACTTGTGGAAGAGCGCCCTTGATCTGCTCCTTGTCATTGCTCCTTGTCGCACCACTGGTGTAGAAAATTCATCTAGATGCATGTCTTGAGGCTGGTAGATTATCTGATCCGAGTCTCTTTGTGTAGATGTTGAAATGGTGGTGCAATCGGCTGGATCGGCTGGACCGGCTGGACTGTGCGAGGTACTAGCCGAATTGTCATCGGAGCCAGCCAGGTTGATTCTGGAGCCGGCGGCGTCACCAATTGGGCCGGCGGTGTCCTCCACCGGAAATGTTGGTCGGTCCGGCCAGGCTGGTCGTAGGCCCGGCGGTACCGCTTGGGCCGGCAGACGCGCCAAATGGCCCGGCTATCTCGGGCAAGCACTCGGGTTGGCCAATCTGATCTCCTGGCCGGCCATACGATCTGATGCCCTCATCACATCACCAGAGACCAAGGATACCCCCTAGAAATCATGAGGATTGAGATGACTACTTTTACGATCGGGTAAACAGTCATGATGTCAAGCTAACACCTCCTAGTTTTGGAGGAAAAGTAGACGCCGAGGCCTATCTAGATGTGGAGAGGAGGATGGATCACATCTTCGACCATTACAACCAACCAGGCCCTAGGAGAGTCTCCATGGCAGTAGCACAACTCACGGATAATGCCCACATCTGGTGGGATCGTGAGGCTTCTGACCATAGGAGAAGGAGATTGAGACCCGTAGACTCTTGGGTCGTCATGAAGGACCTCATGAGGCAAAGGTTTGTCCCACCTTATTTCCATAGGGATTTGCAACGACGTTTTCATACTCTTAAACAGGGCACAAGATCAGTAGAGGAGTACTACGAGGACTTTGAAAGGGTAAGGAACAGGCTGGAGCTCAATGACGAGGAGGAGGAATTGATGGCTCAATTCTTTGATGGATTGCAAGAGAGGATCAGCCGAAAAGTGGGGTGACAAATCTACAACGATTTAAAGCACTTGTTCCAACTCTCTGTCCAGGCTGAGCAGCACATCAGGCGTAAGAGCCAAGACCTACACAGCAAGCCTAAGACACCTTGGGCACCAAGCATTGGCACCAAGCCCATAGACAAGGGCAAGAGTGTAGAAATCGAATCACGGTTCAAGAGCAAGCCTCCTGAGCAAACCCGTGACCAGAGAGAGCCTAGTAAGTCTTCTAACCCTCAGAGACCACGTGACATCACTTGTTTTAAATGTAGGGGTTGCGGTCACATCTCAAGGGAGTGCCCAAACAAGCGAGTCATGCTGATCACGGAAGCTGGAGAGTATGAGTCTCATGATGAAGGGGACTTTGAACCAGAAGGAGAATATGGTGAGGTTGAGTACCCTGATGTGGGAGAAGTGCTGGTCACTAGACGTATCCTCAGTGCAATGGTAGAGCCCTCCGAGACCATTCAAAGGTAGAACATCTTCCACAGTCGGTGCACCATCAAGGGCAAGGTATGTAATCTCATCGTAGATGGTGGCTCTTGCACTTATGTGGCTAGTGCGTATATGGTTGATAAGCTAGGTCTAGAGAAGACAAAGCACCCCCGGCCATATAGATTGAGATGGCTAGATGACAAGGTGGAGCTCAAGATCCATGAGCAGGTAACCATGCCATTCAGTATGGGTAGATACCAGGACCATGTAGTCTGTGATGTAGTACCAATGCAAGCTGGCCATCTTCTGCTAAGAAGGTGATGAGGACATCAGGTCGTACATCCAGCCAGGAGACCAGACTGGCCGACCAGGAAGCTTGCCCGAGACAGCCGGGCCATTTGGCACGTCTGCCGGACCAAGCAGTACCGCCAGAGCCTCGACCAATAGGACCAGACTGATCAGCATTGCCGGCAGAGAGGCCCAAGCTTCCGGCACACTTGGTGGCGACGTGGATGACACCGCTGGTCCCCTTGGTGATGCCGCTGACTCCGGGATCAACTTGGCCGGTCCTGAAGGCATTCCGGCCAGTACCTCGCACAATCCAGCTGGTACAGCCGATCCAGCCGAGTGCACGCGCATTTCCACTTCTACACAAGAAGAGTCGGACCAAATGAGCTACCAGCGCCAGGACATGCACCTAGAGAAAGTCTCTACACCAGTGGTACCTCAAGGAGCAATGACAAGAAGCAGATCAAGGGCACTCTTCCACAAATTCAGCTTATGGGTCGACAAGCTCCTAGACAAAGATCGAATAAGGACAATGGGCCAAAAGTGCAAGGAAGAGTCCAATGGCTTCTCAACAACACAAGGGACATCAGAGACTTGGGCTTTAGTGGCAAGAGAGGTCAGGGCCCAAAGATTTTTAACCCTACTCCAAGTCGAAGACTAGGAGCAAGGCGCGTGCATGCCACAAGGACGGCCACCTTCCATTTCTTGGCCGTGAGGTAAGTTAAGGTAAGTTTCAATTCAAATATATGCCTCTTTCTGTTTTGCAGGGTAGGATCTAGAATATTTACTTTATTGAGTCAAAGACATTTCAGGAATAGGTCCTTTTTTCGATTATACACTTTTGTATCTTTTCCTTTGTGCACTTTTGTAAGTTTTCCTTTTCTTATTTGGGTCGACCCTAGAAGGTCAAGCTGTCGAGCATATTAATAAGGCTCCTTCCAGCATTGTAGTTCGACAACCTTTTTGATATTAATAAAGATAGAACTTTTTCCCCAACAAGTTTTCTCTCAAGAATCTTGTGCGCTTAGAATCTAGTTGAGACCAGCCCTCCTAGCTCTAAGTTTGTGATTTATCACGAGGTTCATCACCCCTCGTGTGGTTCACTTCACGTTTCCATCGAATACCAACCCAAAACCCCTATCCAAGAAGCCTAAGGTCGAGTTTCTCACCTAAACATCTCCAAACAGCCCACGCGCATACATCCTTGAATCAAGGCTTGTATCATTTTGGTATCAGAGCTTAAAGCTCCTAAACCAGGTTGTTTCTATCCTTTAGCTTGTTTTGTTTTTAGTTCTGCATTAGTTTAAGTCACATTCAAGAAAAATCAAAAAAATAACATCAAACTCCAAACCGAGTGCATCTAGCCTTCTACGTGTATCACTAGGGTTTAGATTCACTTTTGCATTGCCATTCACGTTTTCCTTTTTGTTTAAATCATATTTCCTTTATTTTTAAGTTAAATTAAAAAGAAAAGAAAAAGAAAATAGAAAGAATACTAAAAGAATTCGAATTGGACAGCTAGCATAAGCTGTCAAGAAAGTTTCCTTTTTCTCAAATCTTCATATCTTTGAATTTCCAATTCTCAGATTTTTTCCTTTTTGCAAAATTTTCGAACCCTTATAAAAAGAAAACCCTCCTAATAATTTAGGAGCATCCTAAATGGTCTTCTTTCTTTGTAGCACACAATGGCAGATGAAAATAGAGAAGCAACCGAAGCCATGATGGCCATGTTCACCACACTCCAAACACAACTCGCATCCATAGGCGAGAGGTTGGAGCGCGTAGAAAGACTTGTGAGATTCCAGGCCATAAGGCACGTGAGAGCTGAGCAAGACCGTCCTGAGGGTCCTGAGCACCTTAGGACACGGCACGAACAGGAGGAACCCCAGCCAGATGGAGATGAGGACACAAAACCTCATAACTATCACCATAGGCCGAGAGGACCTCCACGGCAACCAGAGGCAGAAGATGATGGCTTTGAGCCATATGGTCTTCACCAGAGACCAAGAATGCCTCCTAGACATCATGAGGATGGAGATGAACACGCCTATAACCGGGTAACTCATCCTGATGTTAAACTAACTCCTCCAACTTTTGCAGGAAAAGTAGACCCCGAGGCTTACCTAGATTGGGAGAAGCGAATGGATCATATCTTTGATCACTACAACCAACCAGGACCTAGGAGAGTCTCAATGGCAGTAGCACAACTCAAGGACAATGCCCTCATCTGGTGGGATCGTGAGGTATCTGACAGAAGAAGGAAGAGAATGAGGCCCATAGACTCATGGGTCGACATGAAAGACCTCATGCGACAAAGGTTTGTTCCACCTTACTTTCATAGAGACTTGCAACGTCGTTTTCGTACTCTTAAGCAGGGTACTAGATCAGTAGAGGAGTACTATGAAGAGTTCGAGAAGCTAAGGAATAGGCTGGAGCTCAATGAGGATGAAGAGGCATTGATGGCACAATTATTGAATGGATTGCAAGAGAGGGTCAGCCGCAAGGTGGAGAGGCAAATCTACAATGACTTTAAAGACTTGTTCCACCTATCTGTCCAGGCTGAGGAGCACATCAGGCGTAAGAGCCAAGACATCTGCAGGAAGCCTAAGACGCCTTGGGCACCAAGCAATAGCCTCAAGCCCATAGAAAAAGGCAAGAGCATAGAGATCGAGTCACGGTTCAAGAGCAAGCCTCCTGAGCAAACCCGTGACCAGAGAGAGCTTAGTAAGTCTTCTTACCCTCAGAGATCACGTGACATCACTTGCTTTAAGTGTAGGGGTCACGGTCACATTTCAAGGGAGTGCCCAAACAACCGTGTCATGCTAATCACGGAAGCTGGAGAGTATGAGTCTCAAGACGAAGAAGACTATGAACCAGAAGGGGAATACGGTGACATTGAGTACCCTGATGTGGGGGAAGTGCTGGTCACTAGACGCATCCTCAGTGCAATGGTGGATTCTTCAGAGACCATCCAAAGGGAAAACATCTTCCACAGCCGTTGCACCATCAAGGGCAAGGTATGTAACCTCATCATAGATGGTGGCTCTTGCACTAACGTTGCTAGTGCATACATGGTTGATAAGCTAGGTCTAGAGAAGACAAGGCATCCTCGACCCTATAGACTGATATGGCTCGATGATACAAGCCTCGATTCAAGGCTTCTATGCGCGTGGGCTGTTTGGAGAAGGTTAGGTGAGAAACTCGACCTTAGACTTCTTGGATAGGGGTTTTTGGGTTGGTATTCGATGGAAGGGTGAAGTGAACCACACGAGGGGTGATGAACCTCGTGATAAATCACAAACTTAGAGCTAGGAGGGCTGGTCTCAACTAGATTCTAAGCGCACAAGTCTCTTGAGAGAATAACTTGTAGAAAGAGAATTTGATCTCTATTAATTATCAAAATGGTCGTCGAACTACAATGCTGGAAGGAGCCTTATAAATATGCTCGACAGCTTGACCTTCTAGGGTCGACTCAAGAAAAGAAATGGAAAACTTACAAAAGTGCACAATGGAAAACTTACAAAAGTGCATAACCGAAAAGGACTTATTCCTAAAATGTCTTTGACTCAAAAATGTAAATAATCTAAATCCTACCCTGCAAAACAGAAAGAGAGAAGCATATAATTTGTAAACTTACCTTTCTTACCTTTCGGCCAAGAAATGGAAGGTGGCCGACCTTGTGGCATGCACGCGCCTAGCTCCTAGTCTTCGACTTGGAGTAGGGTTATGAATCGTTGGGCCCTGACCTCTCTTGCCACTAAAGCCCAAGTCTCTGGAGTCCTTTGTAGTGTTGAGAAGCCTTTGGACTCTTCCTTGTACTCTTGGCCCAATGCTCTTTGTCGATCATCCTCTAGGAGCTTGTCGATCCACAAACTGAACTTGTGGAAGAGCGCCCTTGATCTGCTCCTTGTCATTGCTCCTTGTCGCACCACTGGTGTAGAAAATTCATCTAGATGCATGTCTTGAGGCTGGTAGATTATCTGATCCGAGTCTCTTTGTGTAGATGTTGAAATGGTGGTGCAATCGGCTGGATCGGCTGGACCGGCTGGACTGTGCGAGGTACTAGCCGAATTGTCATCGGAGCCAGCCAGGTTGATTCTGGAGCCGGCGGCGTCACCAATTGGGCCGGCGGTGTCCTCCACCGGAAATGTTGGTCGGTCCGGCCAGGCTGGTCGTAGGCCCGGCGGTACCGCTTGGGCCGGCAGACGCGCCAAATGGCCCGGCTATCTCGGGCAAGCACTCGGGTTGGCCAATCTGATCTCCTGGCCGGCCATACGATCTGATGCCCTCATCACATCACCAGAGACCAAGGATACCCCCTAGAAATCATGAGGATTGAGATGACTACTTTTACGATCGGGTAAACAGTCATGATGTCAAGCTAACACCTCCTAGTTTTGGAGGAAAAGTAGACGCCGAGGCCTATCTAGATGTGGAGAGGAGGATGGATCACATCTTCGACCATTACAACCAACCAGGCCCTAGGAGAGTCTCCATGGCAGTAGCACAACTCAAGGACAATGCCCTCATCTGGTGGGATCGTGAGGTGTCTGACCGGAGGAGGAAGAGTTTAAGGCCCGTAGACTCATGGGTCGACATGAAAGATCTCATACGACAAAGGTTTGTTCCACCTTACTTTCATACAGATTTACAACATCGTATTCGTACTCTTAAGCAGGGTACCAGATCAGTAGAAGAGTACTATGTAGAGTTTGAGAGACTAAGGAACAGGCTGGAACTCAGTGACGATGAGGAAGCTTTGATGGCACAATTCTTGGATGGACTTCAAGAAAGAATCAGCCGCAAGGGGGAGAGGCAAATCTACAATGACTTCAAGGACTTGTTCCACCTATCTGTCCAGGTTGAGCAGCACATCAAACGTAAGAGGCAAGACATCCGCAGCAAGCCTAAGACGCCTTGGGCACCAAGAAACATTCCTAAGCCCGTAGACAAGGGTGGGAGCATAGAGATCGAGTCAAGGTTCAAGAGCAAGCCTCCTGAGCCAACCCGTGACCAGAGAGAGCCTAGTAAGTCTTCTAACCATCAAAGGTCACGTGACATCACTTGTTTCAAATCTAGGGGTCGTGGACACATCTCAAGGGAGTGCCCAAACAACCGGGTCATGCTGATTACGGAGGCTGGAGGGTATGAGTCCCAAGATGAAGAGGACTATGAACCAGAAGGAGAATACGGTGACATTGAGTACCCTGATGTGGGGGAAGTGCTGGTCACTAGGCGCATTCTCAGCGCAATGGTAGACCCCTCAGAGACCATTCAAAGGGAGAACATCTTCCACAACCGTTGCATCATCAAGGGCAAGGTATGTAACCTCATCATGGATGCTGGCTCTTGCACTAATGTTGCTAGTGCGTACATGGTTGATAAGCTAGGTCTAGAGAAGACAAGGCACCCTCGACCATATAGACTGAGATGGCTTGATGACAAAGTGGAGCTCAAGATCCATGAGCAAGTAACTGTGCCATTCAGTGTGGGCATATACCAAAGACCAGGTAGTGTGCGACGTGGTCCCAATGCAAGCTGGCCACCTTCTGCTAGGAAGGCCATGGCAGTTTGACAAGGAGACAAGGCATGATGGCTGAACCAATCTCTACACCTTTGTGCACGACAAGAGAAAGGTCAGCCTAGCTCCTCTCACACTTGCCCAGGTACACGAGCTACAACTACAAATGAGTAAGGAAAAGAAACTTATTAAGTCTAATTTTCTTTTTCAACCAAGCCATGTCCGGAGAGCTTTAGCCTTGAAGGATTTAATGTTACTAATGATTTTCAAAGAAACTTTGAGTGTAGAAAAAAACAAGTAGAGCTACCTCCTGAAGTAGCATCTCTCCTCAACAAATTCTAGGACGTATTCCCTGAGGAGATACCAGCAGGCTTGCCTCCCCTACGTGGCATAGAGCACCAGATTGACCTCGTGCCTGGAGCAGCCTTACCTAATCGACCAGCCTACCGGATGAGCCCAGAGGAGTCTAAGGAGCTTGAGAAGCAAGTCAAGGAGCTCCTGGAGAAAGGCTATGTTCGAGAGAGCCTCAGTCCATGTGTCGTACCAGTGCTGCTAGTGCCCAAGTAGGATGGGACTTGGCGAATGTGCTTGGACTGCCGAGCAATCGACAACATCACAGTCAAGTACCGGCGTCCGATACCACAGCTGGATGACATGCTAGATGAGCTGAGTGGAGCCACGGTCTTATCCAAGATAGACCTCAAGAGTGGATACCACCAGGTCAGGATGAAGGAAGGTGATGAGTGGAAGACTGCTTTCAAGACAAAGCAAGGGCTCTACAAGTGGACAGTCATGCCGTTCGGCTTGACTAATGCCCCAAGCACCTTCATGCGCCTTATGAACCAATTTCTTAGGGCGTACATCAGTAAGTTCGTTGTAGTTTACTTTGATGACATTTTAGTTTACAGTAAGTGCTTAAGGGATCACCTCACACATCCTAAGTTGGTGATTAAAACTCTTCGACAAGAAGAGCTTTATGCCAATCTCAAGAAGTGCATCTTTTGTAATGATAAACTTGTCTTCTTAGGTTTTGTTGTAAGTTCACAGGACTTATAGGTTGATGAAGAGAAGATTCGAGCCATACAACAATGGACAACACCGAGCAACATCAGCCAAGTGAGGAGTTTCCACGGTCTGTGAAGGAATATTGAGATTAGAGAGGAGAAATGTGAAGAATTGAATCTGGAAATTCAATGAGAAGTATAAGAAAATGAGAAATGTCTTAGACTTATGTGAACAGAAAAGAAGTTCTATCATACATTGAGTCTTTACAGCCCTTTTATAGAGGATTTACAATGTGAACAGAAAAGAAAACGAATTCAAACTTGTGGATGAGCTTGAATAGAGGAGGAGCTTATCAACAACCAACGAGAAGAGAGGGGAAGACCTGCAAACTGTCTCATGAACATTTAGTGTGGTTACCAAGGCTGTGTGCAGCAGGTATGACTGTTTGGTGTGATTACCAAGACTGTGTGCAGCATGGACATGTCCCTTTCACCTTGATTCTTCTCCCAAGGCAGCTATTTAACCATTTTAACCATGTGGTTAATAATAACTCCCTCCTTCTTCTTTTCCCTTGTTATTCAAACTGAATTTTCGTGCTCACACTTGCCTTGCAGGTCAAGATAGGTCTTATTTGATTTTCCTATGTCAATACTCCCCCTCAAGCTAAATACTTTGGAATCACCCTAAAGTCTTAAGCTTGGGAACCCAAGGCAACACCTCATTAAAAACCTTATTAAAGAAAACCACTTGGGATAAAACCTTAATAAGGGAAAAATAGTGTGTTGCTCTTGGATTAAGAGACCTTTGATCATGGATGTGATAAATCAACAAGCCCAAGTTTGCTAAAGATGTTCTTGCAAACTTTGAGACTTGCTGCATTTGTGAAGATGTCAGCTAGTTGGTCTTCACTCCTTGTATAACATGGCAGAATGGTTCCTTCATGAACTTTCTCCCTAACCTTATGGCAATCGATCTCTATGTGCTTCGTCCTCTCGTGAAACACTGAGTTTGAAGCTATGTGAATGGCTGCCTGATTATCACAATGGAAGGTGATTGGCCCTTGTTGTTCAATACCGAAGTCTTTCAATAGTGCTTTGATCCAAGTTACTGATGAGGTCATCAGCCCAACCCCCGGCCAACTGCCCGGCCCGGCCGGCCCAAGGAACACAAAGGCGGCCAAATAAGCGCAAAATGATACATGGGGTGTATCTTCATGAATCCAAGCTTAACCAAGAAGCGGCCAGTCAAGACCAAACCTGGCCTATAATCCTGACTCACAGAGGACATGCGGTGACATGCAGCTCACCCAAAACAAGGCCAGATCAAGTCATGCACCATACATCAAATTGGAGTTTTTGAAACTTACTATATTTGGAACTTTCCTTATATGAAAGTCTCCAAACGTTTCTTTGGCGACCAGGAGATTTTTTGGTACTTCTAGGAGTTCCCTTAAGCACTTCTAGAAGCTCAAACACGCCTTGGACCAGGCGGGTCCATCTGTGCCTTCAAATGAACCGATTGGAGCCGTTTATGGCAAGTGAGATGGCCAACTGGTTTAATCACTTGCAAACCAAAACATGGCGTCCAGGAGATATTATTAAGCCCCTAAGGAAGCCCAAAATAAACCTACCATGCACCAGCCACCAGAGGATCAGGCGAATCCCTTTCCTCCAAGACTTGCCATATATGGACCGAAGTGCACTTAATGTGTTCAGATTGCAATATCTCTATTCCTTGCAACTTGGGCACGTATTGAAGACTTTCCAAAGCATCCAGGATGTACCTAGACACATTACATTCGCCCCAAAGCTCTCAAGATACAAGCATATACACTTTCCTTGCTGGCCAAACTAGACATTAATGACCAACAGCCATATATTTTAAATGTATGATTTCCTTTTCTCCTTTTTAGGTTTAGGACCATTGCTAGGAGCACTATATAAGCTCAGCACGACCTCATTGTAAATATAGACCCCCGTTGAAATAAAAGTTAAATACAAAGTATTTTCTTCAAAGCCTTGTCTTTGAACTTGTTCTTATTCTTTAGATACTAAGTGTGTGATTCACTTCCTTTCTATTGAAGCCACGACCAGGTTAGTTTGATAGATTCAAACTCCCTTGGTTCAGCTTTGATTGTGTGATTCGATCAAAACACCCTGCTTTTAGTTCCCTTGTCTGCTTAAGCCAAGAGAGATTCTCGGCCTTGCGAGTCACGGCCGTACCGCTTGTAAGATTGATACTCAATCTTACATCATTTAAGCTGCGAAGCAATCAAAACAAGTTCTTTGGCAGGAAATTTGGGGAGCATGACTCCAGTTCAGCTTCATAGATATTCTACTTCAGCACTAGAACATGATACCACCTTTTGCTTCTTTGTCTTCCAAGTGACTAAGTTCCCACCATGAAGATGCAATACCCAGTGGTTGATTTCCTATCCACCCTATCACCAGCCCAATCCGCATCACAATATCCGACAACCTCACCATCACACGACCAGACTTGTGTTTTGCTGTGAATCAAGTGAGTCAACATATGCAAAAACCTATTGTATATCATTGGAGCATGGTAGAAAGGATCTCCTGGTCAAGGCATATGGATGGGCAAGAATGGGAACACTTCAGCTTTCTCCCCCTTTCCATTGACCTTGTAGCCATCTTCAAGAAGAGTTTTGGCCGGTTTAGCCCCAAGCTTTCCCGTGTCTGTCAACAGATCAAGAGCATACTTTCTTTGGGGATAGAAAGAGCCCTTTCTGAGACCGACAAACTTCAATACCCAAGAAGTACTTCAACTCTCCAAGATCCTTGATGTCAAATGATCTGTTTAAGAAGGCCTTTGTGGACTGAATTCCTTCCTTATCATCTCCTGTGATGATAAGGTCATCCACCACATAAACCAAGACCGCCGCGATTCCTTTGGCGTTTTGACGAGTGAACAAAGTATGATCTGAATGGGATTTCCTATACCCATTATCAGTAAGTGTGGAGCTTAATTTGTGATATTGCCTTCCTAAGTCTTAGAACCTGTCCCTCTTTGCAAAGATCTTCAAGGCCTGGTGGTGGAGTCATATACACTTCCTCTTCAAGTTCTCCTTGTAGGAATGCGTTCTTGACATCCATTTGCCATAAGTCCCAAGTCAGATTCGTAGCTAGTGAAAGAACAACCCTTACAGTGTGTAGCTTAGCCACCGGTGCAAATGTATCAATAGTCCTCTCCATATGTCTGAGTGAAATCTCTTGCAACTAGACGTGCCTTGTACCTTTTTATGTCCCCATTGCTCTTATACTTGTTGGTGAACACCCACTTTGAACTCACAGCCTTCTTGCCTTTGGGAAGGTCTTGTATATCCCATGTATGATTCCTTTCCATAGCTCCCTTCTCATCTTTTACTGCATCTAACCATTCTTTCTTGCTCTTAGCTTCTTCATAAGTCCTTGGAATCTGACTTTGTTCAATCTTTCCAAGGAATGCTTGATGACTAGATGGCAAGAGGTCAAGGGAACAAACAGCTTGTATGGGATGAGCAACGGCCTGGTTGTTGTAGAAGACCCTAGTGTTTACCCAATTGGATGGATCTTTCCTAAGTCTAGTACTCCTCCTTAGTTGCTGAACAGGAGGTGCATCCTCCTCAACAACCGTTTCCTCTTCAATTTGGTGAATAGGTTCCTCTATACCCACTTCCAAGTTGTCTTGTTCTTGATTTTGGGCTGTAGCTTCTTCTTGGATTGGAGTTGGTTCCTGAGTTACCACCCCTTGTTCATTCTCTTGGGTATATTGTGAACTACTTGGAGTTCTTGCGTCTCCTTGTCTTGAGTCCTTTGGCACATCATTTCCCAAATGATTCAAGAGAAACCTCAAACTCGTAGCCAAATCAGAAGGTGACCTTGAGAGATCCTTCAATCCTTCCCAATCTTTCTGATCATAATAGCTTCGTTCTTCTATGAACTTGACATCTCTAGACACATATGTCCTATTGTTGCTCGGATCATAACTCTTATAACCCTTTTGTGTTGTCGAATATCCAAGGAACATACACTTGATGCTTTTTGGCTCCAACTTGTTTCTTGGATCACCTGGAACATACACAAAGCACACACACCCAAATACACGTAAATGATCGATGGAAGGTTTAGTTTTATTGAGTACCTCAAATGGGGAAATGTCTTGCAAGACTTTGGTTGGAATCCGATTGATGAGGTAGCAAGCAACCAAGACTTCATCTCCCCAAAAAATTTTAGGAACATTGGTATGAAACATCTTGGATCTTGCTACTTCCATTAAGTGTCGATTCTTCCTTTCAGCAACTCCATTTTGTTGTGGTGTCTGTGGACAGCTAGTTTGATGTAGTATTCCATGTTTGTTTAAGTGAGCTTTGAATCTTTGACTTGTATATTCCCCTCCATTATCTGATCTTAACACTTTGATCTTGGCATTGAATTGATTAGTAACATAATTATGAAAGTTTATAAATGCCTCATAAACCCTATCTTTAGATGGAAGTAATGTAACCCATGTATATTTCGATTTCTCATCTATAAAGGTCACAAAGTATTTATTCCTATCTCTAGACATGCAAGGTGAGGTCCAAACATCGGAATGTACTAAATCAAAGCAATGCTCATAAATTGTAGACGACTTAGGGAAAACAACACGACAATGTTTGCCAGGGATACAAGCCTCACAAACTGAGTGATCATAAGCAACATTAGGCATTATTAAGCTTAAAGCACGAGCATGGGGATGTCCTAATCTAGCATGCCATAAGACATCTTTATTAGCAAAAACACAGGATTTGAAAGCTAAGGAATCCGAATTGCTTGGAGGAGTGTCCTCAAGAACATAGAGCTCATCTTGAGTCCCACCACTTCCAAGTATCTTACCACTCTTAATATCTTGAAAGTAAACATTGTTAGGCCCAAAAGTAACATTGCAATTCAGGTCTTTAGTAGCCCTTTTAACCGAAACTAGATTAGACTTAAACTTAGGTACAAAGAAAGCATTAGTTTCTTTGTGAAATATTCTTAATTTTTTTGTTCCTTCAATTGGAATACCCTTACCATCAGCTATAGTTACTTTTCCTAGACATGGTTCAATGTTCTTTAACAACCTAGCATTGCTAATCATATGGTGAGAAGCACCCGAATCCACTACCAACTTATGATCTGGTTTATCAAGCAATTTATGGGAGTAGAGTGTGATACCGGAGAGTTTTGAGGCATAGGCCTTGATGAGATCCTCCAAGTCACTCTTCTTAACATACTCCATGAATACATTCTTAGCTATCTACCCTCCTTGGTTGGATGAACTTGCCGGTTCAGTCACAACCTTTTGAGAGATGTTAGCCTTTGAATCCTTGAACCGGTTAGGCTTGAGGTGAGGATGAAGTATCCAGCACTTGTCCTTGATTTGGCCATTCCTCTTACAATGTTCACACAAGAACATAGAGCTCATCTTGAGTCCCACCCCTTCCAAGTATCTTACCACTCTTAATATCTTGAAAGTAAACATTGTTAGGCCCAAAAGTAACATTGCAATTCAGGTCTTTAGTAGCCCTTTTAACCGAAACTAGATTAGACTTAAACTTAGGTACAAAGAAAGCATTAGTTTCTTTGTCAAATAGTCTTAATTTTCCAGTTCCTTCAATTGGAATACCTTACCATCAGCTATAGTTACTTGTCCTAGACATGGTTCAATGTTCTTTAACAACCTAGCATTGCTAATCATATGGTGAGAAGCACCCGAATCCACTACCAACTTATGATCTGGTTTATCAAACAATTTATGGGAGTAGAGTGTGATACCGGAGAGTTTTGAGGCATAGGCCTTGATGAGATCCTCCAAGTCACTCTTCTTAACATACTCCATGGATAAATTCTTAGCTAGCTCCCCTCCTTGGTTGGATAAACTTGCCGGTTCCGTCACAACCTTTTGAGAGATGTTAGCCTTTGAATCCTTGAACCAGTTTGGCTTGAGGTGAGGATGAAGTATCCAGCACTTGTCCTTGATGTGGCCATTCCTCTTACAATGCTCACACATCACACTCTTCCTATCCTCTTGCTTAAACACGCTTTTGTTGGCCATGACTAGTTCTCTTTTACCACCAAACAAACCAATGTTGCCTTGCTCCTTTTGAATCCGTGAGCACACCTCTTCGAAATCAGGGAGTTTTGGCTCTCTCAGGATGGACTTATTCACATCCTTAAAGGCTGGATTCAGGTTGAGAAGGAGCCCAACTATCTTTTCTTGTTCCTTCCTTTCATTAAGCACCTTTGGATCCATAGAACTTGGTCTCAACATGTCAAGCTCGGACCATGTTGCCTGGAACTTTCCTAGGAATTTTGTGAACTCCATATCCTCTTGGTGTAGATCATTGAGAGTCTTCTTAACCTCATACACACAGCTGAGGTTTGAAACATCCCCATACACCCTCTTGAGAGTCTCCCAAAGAGACTTGGAGGTTTCACAATGTGAATAAGCTTCAAGAATGGATGGGTCCAAGGAATTTTGGAGGAATCCCAGGACTGATTGATCTTCTTGGAACCAGCTAGCTTCTTCTTTTCTTGTTGCCTCATCCTTCTTCTCCTTTGTATCATCTATAGATGGAGTATTATCCTCCAAGATGTGATTCCAAAGTCCTTTGCCACAAATGGCTGTCTTGATGGTTCTTGACCATAATGTGTAGTTCAAGCCTTTGAGAACTACTGGTATCACCGTAGGTTTCAGGCTGGAACTGATTTGAACTGTATCCTCCATTGTTAGGCTTTGAAGAGCTCAAAGGAAGCAGCTTTTATGGTTGAATAAAACTGTGAGTTTTTAGTTTAAAGATTGAGAGATTTTTGACAGAATTTTAGATTAGAAACTGAGAGATTTGATTAGAAAAGATGAGAGAATGATCTTATGCTCTGATACCATGAAAGAATATTGAGATTAGAGAGGAGAAATGTGAAGAATTGAATCTGGAAACTCAAAGAGGAGTATGAGAAAATGCGAAATGTGTTAGTCTAGCCAACTTCTACAGAAGATTCGTGCCCAACTTCAGCAGTATTGCCTCACCATTGACGGAAGTAGTGAAGAAGAACGTGGGAATCAGTTGGGGAGAAGCTCAGGAGAAGGCATTCCAGGCCTTGAAGAACAGCCTCACACATGCACCAGTGCTAGTTCTGCCCGACTTCAACAGGACGTTTGAAGTGGAGTGTGACACCTCTAGAATAGGCATAGGAGCGGTGCTGACCCAAGGAGGAAAGCCAGTGGCATATTTCAGTGAGAATCTAGGTGGTGCCTCACTGAACTACCCCACCTACGACAAGGAGCTCTATGCCCTAGTCCGAGCCTTGGAAACTTGGCAGCATTACTTGCTGTCCAAGGAGTTTGTGATCCACACTGATCACGAGACTCTCAAACACCTCAGAGTGCAAACCAATCTCAAGAGGAGACATGCCAGGTGGATGGAGTTCATAAAGACCTTCCCGTACGTCATCAAGTACAAGAAGGGCAAGGACAATATGGTAGCCGATGCACTATCAAGGAGGTTTGCCTTGATATCCACCATGGAGGCAAAGGTCTTAGGATTCGAGCACATCAAGGACCTATATAAGGATGATGCTGACTTTGCTGAGAGCTACAAGGAGTGTGGCACAAGGAGTCATGGCAAGTTCTACAACCATGAGGGGTTCTTGTTCCAAGAGAGAAGGCTGTGCATACCACAAGGATCATTTCGGGAGCTTATCATCCGAGAAGCTCATGGAGGAGGACTCATGGGCCACTTTGGTGTCGACACACTAGCTGTGGTGATGAGGACATCAGGTCGTAGGTCCAGCCAGGAGACCAGACTGGCCGACCAGGAAGCTTGCCCGAGACAGCCGGACCATCTGGCATGTCTGCCGGCCTAAGCGGTACCGCCGGACCCTCGACCAATAGGACCAGACCGATCAGCATTGCCAGCGGAGAGGCCCAAGCTTCCGGCACACTTGGTGGTAACGTGGATAACACCGCCGGTCTCCTTGGTGATGCCGCCGACTCTGGGATCAACTTGGCCGGTCCTGAAGGGATTCCGGCCAGTACCTCGCACAGTCCAGCCGGTACAGCCGGTACAGCCGATCCAGCCGAGTACACGAGCATTTCAACTTCTACACAAGGAAACTCGGACCAGATAAGCTACCAGCTTCAGGACATGAATCTAGAGGAAGTCTCCACACCTGTAGTGCCACCAGGAGCAATGACAAGGAGCAGATCAAGAGCACTCTTCCACAAGTTCAGCTTATGGGTCGACAAGCTCCTAGAGGAATACCGACTAAGGACAATGGTCCAGAAGTGCCAAGAAGAGTCCAAAGGCTTCTCAACAATGCAAGCGACTTCAGAGACTTGGGCTTTAGTGGCAAGAGAGGTCAGGGCCCAAAGATTCCTAACCCTACTCCAAGTCGAAGACTAGGAGCAAGGCGCGTGCATGCCACAAGGATGGCCACCTTCCATTTCTTGGCCGTGAGGTAAGTAAGGTAAGTTTCAATTCGAATATATGCCTCTTTCTGTTTTGAAGGGTAGGATCTAGATTGTTTACATTTTTGAGTCAAAAACATTTTAGGAATAGGTCCTTTTTCGGTTATGCACTTTTGTATCTTTTTCATTTGTGCACTTTTGTAAACTTTTCTTTTCTTTATTTGAGTCGACCCTAGAAGGTCAAGCTGTCGAGCATATTAATAAGGCTCCTTCCAGCATTGTAGTTGGACAACCTTTTTGATATTAATAAAGATAGAACTTTTTCCCCAACAAGTTTTCTCTCAAGAATCTTGTGCGCTTAGAATCTAGTTGAGACCAGCCCTCCTAGCTCTAAGTTTGTGATTTATCATGAGGTTCATCACCCCTCGTGTGGTTCACTTTACCTTTCCATCAAATACTAACCCAAAAACCCCTATCGAAGAAGTCTAAGGTCGAGTTTCTCACCTAAACTTCTCTAAACAGCCCACGCGCATACATCCTTGAATCAAGGCTTGTATCATTTTGGTATCAGAGCTTAAAGCTCCTAAACCAGGTTGTTTCTATCCTTTAGCTTGTTTTGTTTCTTGTTATTGCATTAGTTTAAGTTCTATTCAAGAAAATAAAAAAAATAACATCTAAACTCATACCGAGTGCATCTGGTGGTATCGTGAGGTATCTGACAGAAGGAGGAAAAGAATGAAGCCCATAGACTCATGGGTCGACATGAAAGCTGTCATGCAACAAAGGTTTGTTCCACCTTACTTTCATAGGGACTTGCAACATCGTTTTTGTACTCTTAAGCAGGGTACCTGATGAGGTCATCGGCATAACCCCTGGCCAACTTCCCGGCCCGGCCGGCCCAAGGAACACAAAGGCGGCCAAATACGCGCAAAAGGATACATGGGTGTATCTTCATGAATCCAAGCTTAATCAAGAAGCGGCCAGCCAAGACCAAACCTGGCCTATAAACCTGACTCACAGACGACACGCGGCGACATGCATCTCACCCAAAACAAGGCCAGATCAAGTCATGCACCATACATCAAATTGGAGTTTTTGAAACTTACTATATTTGGAACTTTCCTTATATGAAAGTCTCCAAACGTTTCTTTGGCGACCAGGAGATTTTTTGGTACTTCTAGGAGTTCCCTTAAGCACTTCTAGAAGCTCAAACACGCCTTGGACCAGGCGGGTCCATCTGTGCCTTCAAATGAACCGATTGGAGCCGTTTATGGCAAGTGAGATGGCCAACTGGTTTAATCACTTGCAAACCAAAACATGGCGTCCAGGAGATATTATTAAGCCCCTAAGGAAGCCCAAAATAAACCTACCATGCACCAGCCACCAGAGGATCAGGCGAATCCCTTTCCTCCAAGACTTGCCATATATGGACCGAAGTGCACTTAATGTGTTCAGATTGCAATATCTCTATTCCTTGCAACTTGGGCATGTATTGAAGAATTTCCAAAGCATCCAGGATGTACCTAGACACATTACATTCGCCCCAAAGCTCTCAAGATACAAGCATATACACTTTCCTTGCTGGCCAAACTAGACATTAATGACCAACAGCCATATATTTTAAATGTATGATTTCCTTTTCTCCTTTTTAGGTTTAGGACCATTGCTAGGAGCACTATATAAGCTCAGCACGACCTCATTGTAAAGATAGACCACCATTGAAATTAAATTTGAATACATAGTATTTTCTTCAAAGCCTTGTCTTTGAGTCTTGTTCTTGTTCTTTAGAAATAAAGTGTGTGATTCACTTCGTTTCCATTGAAGCCACGGCCTGGTTAGTTTGAGATATTCAAACTCCCTTGGTTCACCTTTGATCGTGTGATTTGATCAAAACCCCTTCCTTTTAGTTCCCTTGCCCGCTTAAGCCAAGAGAGATTCTCGGTCTTGCGAGTCACGGCCGTACCGCTTGTGAGATTGATATTCAATCTTACATCATTTGGTATCAGAGCTAAAAGCTCCTATCCCAGGTTGTGTTCATCCAACCTTTATCCTTTATCTTTTATGATTTTGTTTTGCATTTTGTTATTTACATCTTATCGAAAAAACCAAAAAAATATATTTGTTCTTATTCTTAATTTGCATTGTTTCTCGTTGATTCTTGTTGTTTCTTTTGTATCCTCTCATATAAATCTAAAAAAAACTCAAAAAATTGTATTACATGTTTACTTAATTTCGTTCATCATAAGAAAAAATAACCAAAAATATAAGCATCACTCATTTTGTTATTTTTGAATTTAGTTACTAGTAAAGTTTTTTTTTTAAAAAGAGAGATTCATAGAATATTTTTTTCGTCCTAATTAATCTAAAATATCAAAAAAACAAAAAAAAATATTTACTTTTAGTTTGCTTTAAAGTTAGTTTCCAAAAGAAACAAAAACAAAAACCTCAAGATATTTACTTGTATCGATTTTCCTTTTACTACTACTTATGTGTTTATATGATATATTCACTAGAGTGTAGTTTCCTTATTTGTTGATTTGGGCCTGATATCTCTTCTTATTGTCGTGCAAGGTACAAAATTTAATGATGGAGCACTATCATGAAGAGGAAGACGCCATGAGCATACCACAAACTGATTGTAGTCTAGACAACGACTATGATCAATGCCTAAGCACCAGCGAGTGTGACTATGCAGAAGAGTCATGGAATCAATACTATTTGGAGACTGATTTTAGGGAAGAATCAGATGGAAAAAACCTTGAACCAGAACAACTGGACTATGACCAAGACTTGTCCGACGTAGATGATTCTAATGGATATGAGACATGGCATGAAGACTATTCAGAATATCATTTTGACAATGAAACAGAAGTTGAAGAACTCAAACCAAAGCCACCAGACTACTATTCCACTGACAGAAGCTGGCCAAAGAAAATTACACCTCGCCACTTCATTGTGTCAAGCCGAGTGCCAACCTACACTGATACGAGCATGGAAAACACACAAAAGGAGAAGCTCATGGCTAGGAATGAACCAGTGGAACATGAAGAAGCTCTTGCGCTACCAGCTGGAACATTAACCCGAGCCAAGGCCAAGAAACTCAAAGAGGCAATCAGCAGCATGCTCAACAAGGAGAATGCATAACAAAATCACTTGAGCTTGAATGGAGAAATGCCTAAAAGCACTCTGATTTTAGTACAAGCTCAAGACAGCATACAAATGGGTATGTGATCCATTTGTACTCTTTTTCCCTTATCCAAGTTTTCTCCCATTGGGTTTTCTTGGTAAAGTTTTTAATGAGGCAAATGAATCACATTACAACCAGCCCAATTTGTTGTTTAAAAACAAAAAGAGTTCAATTAAAAATGATCAAAATTGGCGTCATCAAAGGGGGGGAAAGTGTCTACATTCATAGTCAAAATAAGAGTTAATGAAGTCAAGGTCTTTGGTCAAGGTCTTTGGTCAAGTCTTCCCTTGTAATTGTAACCAATTTAATGTTGTAGGCTCCTCATATTTACATTCCCTTATAGTATAAATAGGGGCTTTCAGTTGTAAACTTGATCATTCAACTTTTCAAATAAAAACAGCTTCTTTTCTTAAGTTTGAGAGTGATTCTCTTCAATCTGATTGTTGGTGTGTAACATCCTTCAGTCAACATTTAGTAGCCTTAGTGTGTAATATCTAAGCTACTATCTTAGGTAAACCAGTAGTCTTTCCGCAGCTACTGTGTGACCCTTCAATCCACAACCTTTGAACAGATTGAATTTCGATTCATTCTGTTGCAAAGCCTATCTCAACCGCATCCAGAAGTGCATTCCTTGGGAGGTTCGCATCATTTGGTATCAGAGCACACTTCTGATCGGTTATCCCTATCCCTCATTTCCATATCTCTCCATTTCCATCTGTTTAGATTGCATCAGCTTCTGTATCGATTTGCATCAGTTGATTAATCGAAAAAAAACTATTCATATAATTGCATTGTTGTTTTTATCCAATATTACATCAGTTTATCACATCAAAATCGACCCCAACCCATTGCATTTTCAGATTAGAAAATAACACACTCGCAACTCTTCATCTTCCATTGAAAATATTTTTTCAGAACAGGTACTTTTAACGCATTTTAAGTGTATTTGTAGCTATGTCAGGAGGAAATCAAACTTCAGAAGCACCAAACTTGTTAATGGAGGCTCTAGTAGCAGAAATGAAGAAAGTACTACAAGTAGAGCTGGAAGCCATTCATTTGCTGCTTAATGATGTTCAGAACAATAGTAACACTGAAGCAGGTCCAAGGAGAACCAGGAATCCCTTTAGACATGGCCATAATGAAGAAATAGAAGCCTACTATAGTCATGGAAGTTAAGGGAGTAGGAGAACCCAAAGGAGGCATAGGCGTGTAAGAGAAGAAAGGGTGACGCTTAATGACACCATAAGAGGTCTTAAACTTAAGATACCATCATTCTATGGCAAAAATGATCCAGACACTTACCTGGAATGGGAGAAGAAGATCGAGCTGGTGTTTGATTGTCAACACTATTCCGAGCTCAACAAGGTCCGCATAGCTGCTACTGAATTTTATGAGTATGCACTCAGCTGGTGGGATCAAATGGTGACTTCCAGAAGACGTAATGGTGAGTACCCAGTAGAAACATTGGCTGAGATGAAAGCCATAATGAGGAAAAGGTTTGTGCCCAGCCATTACCACCGTGAACTTCACCAAAAGCTAAGGTGATACAAGCCTTGATTCAAGGATGTATGCGTGTGGGCTGTTTGTAGAAGATTAGGTGAGAAACTCAACCTTAGGCTTCTGGATAGGGGTTTTCTGGTTGGTAAACGGTGGAAGGGTGAAGTGAACCACACAAGGGGTGATGAACCTCGTGATAAATCACAAACTTAGAGCTAGGAGGGCTGGTCTCAACTAGGTTCTAAGCGCACAAGTCTCTCTTGAGAGAAAGCTCGTAGGAAAAAGTTCTACTTTATTAATAATCAAAAAGGTTGTCGAACTACAATGCTGGAAGGAGCCTTATTAATATGCTCGACAGCTTGACCTACTAGGGTCGACTCAAATAAGAAAAAGGAAAGTTTACAAAAGTGCACAAAAGGAAAAATACAAAAGTGTATAACCGAAAAAGGACCTATTCCTAAAATGTTCTTGACTCAAAAATGTAAAGCAACTAGATCCTACCCTGCAAAACAGAAAGAGGCATATATTAGAATGTAAACTTACCTTAACTCACCTCACGGCCAAGAAATGGAAGGTGGCCGTCCTTGTGGCATGCACGCGCCTTGCTCCTAGTCTTCGACTTGGAGTAGGGATAAATATCTTTGGGCCTTGACCTCTCTTGCCACTAAAGCCCACGTCTCTGATGTTCCTTGTGTTGTTGAGAAGCCTTTGGACTCTAATTTGCTCTTCTGGCCCATTGTCCTTAGCTGCTCTTCCTCTAGAAGCTTGTCGACCCATAAGTTGAATTTGTGGAAGAGTGCTCTTGATCTGCTTCTTGTCATTGCTCCTGGAGGTACCACTGGTGTAGATACTTCCTCTAAGTGCATGTCCTGGAGCTGGTAGCTCATTTGGTCCAAGTCCTCTTGTGTAGAAGTGGAAGTGTGCGTGTACTCGGCTGGATGGCCTGTACCGGCTAGATTGTGCGCGGTACTGGCCGGAATGACTTCAGGACCGGCCAAGTTGATCCCAGAGTCGGTGGTGTCATCAGGGGGACCGGCGGTGTCATTCACGTCCCCACCAAGTGTGCCGGAAGCTTGGGCCTCTCCGCCGGCGATGTTGACCGGTCTGGTCCTATAGGTCGAGGTCCGGCGGTACTGTCTGGTCCGGTAGGCGCGCCAGATGGTCCTGCTGTCT
>CM032163.1:10792727-10870732 GCA_018901935.1 Pugionium cornutum | reverse complement strand
TTGATGGCACAATTCTTGGATGGACTCCAAGAAAGAATCAGCCGCAAGGTGGAAAGGCAAATCTACAATGACTTCAAAGACTTGTTCCACCTATCTGTCCAGGCTGAGCAGCACATCAAACGTAAGAGCCAAGACATCCGCAGCGAGCCTAAGACACCTTGGGCACCAAGCAACACGCCCAAGCCCGTAGACAAAGGCAAGAGCATAGAGATCGAGTCAAGGTTCAAGAGCAAGCCTCCTGAACCCACCCGTGACCATAGAGAGCCTGGTAAGTCTTCTAACCCTCAAAGATCACGTGACATCACTTGTTTCAAATGCAGGGGACGTGGACACATCTCAAGGGAGTGCCCAAACAACCGAGTCCCAAGATGAAGAGGACTATGAACCAGAGGAAGAGTATGGTGACATTGAGTACCCTGATGTGGGGGAAGTGCTGGGCACTAGACATATCCTCAGTGCAATGGTGGATCCTTCCGAGACCATCCAAAAGGAGAACATCTTCCACAGCCGTTGCACCATCAAGGGCAAGGTATGTAACCTCATCATAGATGGTGGTTCTTGCACTAACGTTGCTAGTGCATATATGGTTGATAAGCTAGGTCTAGAGAAGACAAGGCATCCTCGACCATATAGACTGAGATGGCGCGATGACAAAGTGGAGCTCAAGATCCATGAGCAAGTCACTGTGCCATTCAGTGTGGGCAAGTACCAAGACCAAGTCGTGCGCGACGTGGTGCCCATGCAAGCTGGCCATCTTCTGCTAGGAAGGCCATGGCAGTTTGACAAGGAGACCAGGCATGATGGCCGAACCAATCTCTACACTTTCGTGCATGACAAGAGAAAGGTCAGCCTAGCTCCTCTTACACCTGCCCAAGTACGTGAGCTACAACTCCAAATGAGTAAGGAAAAGAAACTTGTCAAGTCTAACTTTCTTATTCAACCTAGTCATGTACGGAGAGCTTTAGCCTCGAAGGACTTAATGTTACTAATGGTTTTCAAAGAAGTGTTGAGTATAGAACAGGGACAGGTAGAGCTACCTCATGAAGTAGCAACACTCCTCAACAAATTCCAGGATGTATTTCCAGAGGAGATACCAGCAGGCTTGCCTCCTTTACGTGGCATAGAACACCAGATTGATCTAGTGCCCGGAGCAGCCCTGCCCAACCAGCCAGCCTACCGGATGAGTCCAGATGAGTCAAGGAGCTTGAGAAGCAATTCAAGGAGCTCCTGGAGAAAGGCTATGTTTGAGAGAGCCTCAGTCCATGTGCCGTACCAGTGCTACTAGTGCCCAAGAAGGATGGGACTTGGCGCATGTGCGTGGACTGCCGAGCAATCAACAACATCACAGTCAAGTACCGGCATCCAATACAACAACTGGATGACATGCTAGATGAGCTGAGTGGAGCCACGGTCTTCTCCAAGATAGACCTCAAAGTGGATACCACCAGGTCAGGATGAAGGAAGGTGATGAGTGGAAGACCGCCTTCAAGACCAAGCAAGGGCTCTATGAGTGGACAGTCATGCCATTCAGCTTGACTAATGCCCCGAGCACCTTCATGCCTTATGAACCAAGTTCTTAGGGCGTACATCAGTAAGTTTGTGGTAGTTTACTTTGATGATATACTAGTTTATAGTAAGTGCCTACGGGAACACCTCACACATCTTGAGATGGTACTTAAAACCCTTCGACAAGAAGAGCTTTATGCCAATCTCAAGAAGTTCACCTCTTGTACTGATAAACTTGTCTTTTTAGGTTTTGTTGTAAGTTCACAGGGCCTACAGGTTGATGAAGAGAAGATTCGAGCCATACAAGAATGGCCAACACCAGGAAACATCAGCCAAGTGAGGAGCTTCCACGGACTGGCCAGCTTCTACAGGAGATTCGTGCCCAACTTCAGCAGTATTGCCTCACCATTGGCAGTAGTGAAGAAGAAGTGGGATTCAGCTGGGAGAAGCTCAGGAGAAGGCATTCCAGGCCTTGAAGGACAGCCTTACACATGCACCAGTGCTAGTCCTGCCCGACTTCAACAAGACGTTTGAAGTGGAGTGTGATGCCTCTGGAATAGGCATAGGAGCAGTGCTAACCCAAGGAGGAGACCAGTGGCATACTTCAGTGAGAAGCTAGGTGGTGCCTCACTGAACTACCCCACTTATGACAAGGAGCTTATGCCCTTGTCCGAGCATTGGAGACTTGGCAGCATTACTTGCTGTCCAAGGAGTTTGTGATCCACACTGATCATGAGACTCTCAAACACCTCAGAGGGCAAACCAATCTCAAGAGGAGACATGCCAGGTGGATGGAGTTCATAGAGACCTTCCCATACGTCATCAAGTACAAGAAGGGCAAAGATAATGTGGTAGCCTATGCACTATCAAGGAGGTTTGCCTTGATATCCACCATGGAGGCAAAGGTCCTAGGGTTCGAGCACATCAAGGACCTATACAAGGATGATCCTGACTTTGCTGAGAGCTACAAGGAGTGTGGCACAGGGAGTCATGGCAAGTTCTACATCCATGAGGAGTTCTTGTTTCGAGAAAGAAGGCTGTGCATACCACAAGGATCATTAAGGGAGCTTATCAACCGAGAAGCTCATGGAGGAGGACTCATGGGACACTTTGGTGTCGACAAAACTCTAGCAGTGGTCAAGGAGCACTTCTACTGGCCACACATCAAGAGGACATTAGAAGCTCATTGTGCAAGATGCATCACTTGCAAGAAGGCAAAGTCCAGTGCAACCTCACGGGTTGTATCTCCCACTGCCCATACCTACACATCCATGGGTGGACATCTCAATGGACTTTGTTCTAGGTCTGCCCAAGATCAACCACAAAGATGCAATCTTTGTAGTGGTGAACAGATTCTCCAAGATGGCACACTTCATTCCCATGTGCCAATGTCAATGATGCCACACAAACAGCTGAGCTGTTCTTCAGGAGATAATGCGGCTTCATGGGTGCCAAGGACCATCGTATCAGACAGGGACACCAAGTTCCTCAGCCATTTCTGGAGGACCCTTTGGAGAAAGCTAGCACAAGCTACTCTTCTCTACCACCTGCCATCCTCAAACCGATGGCCAAACTGAAGTTGTCAACAGGACACTATCAACTCTTCTCAGAACTACACTAGGGAAGAACCTAAAGACTTGGGTGGAGTGCCTGCCATTCATAGAGTTACTTACAACCGAGCCGTGCACTCAGCAACCAAGAAGACACAATTTGAAGTAGTATACTGCTTCAACCCTCTCACCCCATTGGAGCAAACGCCACTACCACCAGCTGAGATGACCAACCTCAACGGAGCATCCAAGGCAGAGTTCATAAGGAGGTTACACCAGAAGGTAGCAGAAAATTTGGTGAAGAGGACCGGACAGTACGTGACTCATGCCAACAAGGAAGAAAGGAGGTGATCTTTCAACCAGGCGATTGGGTGTGGCTACACCACTGCAGGAGGTTCCCCAAACCTAAGGAGTTCAAGCTAGCACCAAGAGGAGATGGACCATTCAGAGTGCTCGAGAGAATCAACAACAACGCCTACCGGATCGAGCTTCCAGGTGAGTTTAATGTGTCCAATACGTTCAATGTTACTGACTTGGCCCCTTTCCATGCAGATGATCCAGTTTTGAGGACAAAACCTACTGAAGAGGGAGGGAATGATGAGGACATCAGGTCGTACATCCAGCCAGGAGACCAGACTGGCCGACCAGGAGGCTTGCCCGAGACAGCAGAACCATCTGGCGCGCCTGCCGGACCAGACAGTACCGCCGGACCCTCGACCTATAGGACCAGACCGGTCAACATCGCCGGCGGAGAGGCCCAAACTTCCGGCACACTTGGTGGGGACGTGAATGACACCGCCGGTCCCCCTGATGACACCGCCGACTCCGGGATCAACTTGGCCGGTCCTGAAGTCATTCCGGCCAGTACCGCGCATAATCCAGCCGGCACAGGCCATCCAGCCGAGTACACACATTTCACTTCTACACAAGAGGACTCGGACCAAATGAGCTACCAGCTCCAGGACATGCACCTAGAGGAAGTATCTACACCAGTGGTACCTCAGGAGCAATGACAAGAAGCAGATCAAGGGCACTCTTCCACAAATTCAGCTTATGGGTCGACAAGCTCCTAGTGGAAGATCGACTAAGGACAATGGGCCAAAAATGCAAGGAAGAGTCCAATGGCTTCTCAACAACACAAGGGAAATCAGAGACTTGGGCTTTAGTGGCAAGAGAGGTCAGGGCCCAAAGATTCTTAACCCTACTCCAAGTCGAAGACTAGGAGCAAGGCGCATGCATGCCACAAGGACGGCCACCTTCCATTTCTTGGCCGTGAGGTGAGTTAAGGTAAGTTTACATTCGAATATATGCCTCTTCTGTTTTGCAGGGTAGGATCTAGTTGCTTTACATTTTTGAGTCAAGAACATTTTAGGAATAGGTCCTTTTTCGGTTATGCACTTTTGTATCTTTTCCTTTTGTGCACTTTTGTAAACTTTCCTTTTCTTGTTTGAGTCGACCCTAGAAGGTCAAGCTGTCGAGCATATTAATAAGGCTCCTTCCAGCATTGTAGTTCGACAACCTTTTTGCTAATTAATAAAGATCGAATTCTCTTTACAAGTTTTCTCTCTAAGAATCTTGTGCGCTTAGAACCTAGTTGAGACCAGCCCTCCTAGCTCTAAGTTTGTGATTTATCACGAGGTTCATCACCCCTCGTGTGGTTCACTTCACCCTTCCATCGTTTACCAACCAGAAAACCCCTATCCAGAAGCCTAAGGTTGAGTTTCTCACCTAATCTTCTACAAACAGCCCACGCACATACATCCTTGAATCAAGGCTTGTATCACTCCTTGACTTGCTTCTCAAGCTCCTTGGACTCCTCTGGACTCATCCGCTAGGCTGGCCGGTTGGGCAGGGCTGCTCCAGGCACTAGATCAATCTGGTGTTCTATGCCACGCAAAGGAGGCAAGCCTGCTGGTATCTCCTCTGGAAATACATCCTGGAACTTGTTGAGGAGAGTTGCTACTTCAGGAGGTAGCTCTACCTGTTCTTTTTCTACATTCAAATCTTCCTTGAAAACCATTAGTAACATTAAATCCTTCGAGGCTAAAGTTCTCCGGACATGGCTTGGTTGAATAAGAAAATTAGACTTGATAAGTTTCTTTTCCTTACTCATTTGGAATTGTAGCTCATGTACCTGGGCAGGTGTAAGAGGAGCCAAGCTGACCTTTCTTTTGTCATGCACAAATGTGTAGAGATTGGTTCGGCCATCATGCCTGGTCTCTTTGTCAAACTGCCATGGTCTTTCTAGCAGAAGATGGCCAGCTTGCATGGGCACCACGTCGCACACGACTTGGTCTTGGTACTTGCCCACACTAATGGCACAGTGACTTGCTCATGGATCTTGAGCTCCACTTTGTCATCCAGCCATCTCAGTCTATATTCGAGGATGCCTTGTCTCTAGACCTAGCTTATCAACCATATATGCACTAGCAACGTTAGTGCAAGAACCACCATCTATGATGAGGTTACATACCTTGCCCTTGATGGTGCAACGGCTGTGGAAGATGTTCTCCTTTTGGATGGTCTCGGAAGGATCCACCATTGCACTGAGGATATGTCTAGTGCCCAGCACTTCCCCCACATCAGGGTACTCAATGTCACCATACTCTTCCTCTGGTTCATAGTCCTCTTCATCTTGGGACTCGGTTGTTTGGGCACTCCCTTGAGATGTGTCCACGTCCCCTGCATTTGAAACAAGTGATGTCACGTGATCTTTGAGGGTTAGAAGACTTACCAGGCTCTCTATGGTCACGGGTGGGTTCAGGAGGCTTGCTCTTGAACCTTGACTCGATCTCTATGCTCTTGCCTTTGTCTACGGGCTTGGGCGTGTTGCTTGGTGCCCAAGGTGTCTTAGGCTCGCTGCGGATGTCTTGGCTCTTACGTTTGATGTGCTGCTCAGCCTGGACAGATAGGTGGAACAAGTCTTTGAAGTCATTGTAGATTTGCCTTTCCACCTTGCGGCTGATTCTTTCTTGGAGTCCATCCAAGAATTGTGCCATCAATGCTTCTTCATCATCATTGAGCTCCAATCTGTTCCTTAGCTTCTGAACTCTTCAGTACTCCTCTACTGATCTGGTACCCTGCTTAAAAATGCAACGGCGTTAATCTCTGAAAGTAAGGTGGAACAAACCTTTCTCGCATGGTCTTTCATGTCGACCCATGAGTCTATGGGCCTCATTCTCTTCCTCTTTCTATCAGATACCTCACGATCCCACCAGATGAGGGCATTGTCCGTGAGTTGTGCTACTGCCATTGAGACTCTCCTAGGTCCTGGTTGGTTGTAATGATCAAAGATATGATCCATTCTTCTCTCCCAATCTAGGTAAGCCTCGGGGTCTACTTTTCCTGCAAAATTTGAGGAGTTAGCAACATCAGGATGAGTTACCCGGTTATAGGCGTGTTCATCTCCATCCTCATGATGTCTAGGAGGCATTTTTGGTCTCTGGTGAAGACCATATGGCTCAAAGCCATCATCTTCTGCCTCTGGTTGCCGCGAAGGTCCTCTCGGCCTATGGTGATAGTTATGAGGTTGTGTGTCCTCATCTCCATCTGGCTGGGGTTCCTCCTGTTCGTGCTGTGTCCTAAGGTGCTCAGGACCCTCAGGACGGTCTTGCTCAGCTCTCAGCTCTCACGTGCCTTATGGCCTGGAATCTCACCGGTCTTTCCACGCACTCCAACCTCTCGCCTATGGATGCGAGTTGTGTTTGGAGTGTGGTGAACATGGCCATCATGGCTTCGGTTGCTTCTCTATTTTCTTCTGCCATTATGTTCTACAAAGAAAGAAGACAAGTTAGGATGCTCCTAAATTATTAGGAGGGTTTTCTTTTTATAAGGATTCAAAAATTTGCAAAAAGGAAAAAATCTGAGAATTGGAAATTCAAAGATATGAAGATTTGAAAAAAAGGAAACTTACTTGACAACTTGTGCTAGCTATCCAATTCGAATTCTTTTAGTATTTTTTCTATTTTCTTTTTCTTTTCTTTTTAATTAAACTTAAAAATAAAGGAAATATGATTTAAACAAAAAGGAAAATGTGAATGGCAATGCAAAAGTGAATCTAAAACCTAGTGATACACGTAGAAGGCTAGATGCACTCGGTTTGGAGTTTGATGTTATTTTTTTGATTTTTCTTGAATGCGACTTAAACTAATGCAAGAACACAAAACAAAACTAACTAAAGGATAGAAAAAACCTGGTTTAGGAGCTTTAAGCTCTGATACCAAAATGATACAAGCCTTGATTCAAGGATGTATGCGCGTGGGCTGTTTAGAGAAGTTTAGGTGAGAAACTCGACCTTAGACTTCTTCGATAGGGGTTTTTGGGTTAGTATTTGATGGAAAGGTAAAGTGAACCACACGAGGGGTGATGAACCTCATGATAAATCACAAACTTAGAGCTAGGAGGGCTGGTCTCAACTAGATTCTAAGCGCACAAGATTCTTGAGAGAAAACTTGTTGGGGAAAAAGTTCTATCTTTATTAATATCAAAAAGGTTGTCCAACTACAATGCTGGAAGGAGCCTTATTAATATGCTCGACAGCTTGACCTTCTAGGGTCGACTCAAATAAGAAAAGGAATACTTACAAAAGTGCACAAAAGAAAAAGATACAAAAGTGTATAATCAAAAAAGGACCTATTCCTAAAATGTCTTTGACTCAATAAAAGTAAATATTCTAGATCCTACCCTGCAAAACAGAAAGAGGCAAATATTCGAATTGAAATTTACCTTAACTTACCTCATGCCCAAGAAATGGAAGGTGGCCGTCCTTGTGGCATGCACGCGCCTTGCTCCTAGTCTTCGACTTGGAGTAGGGTTAAAACTCTTTGGGCCCTGACCTCTCTTGCCACTAAAGCCCAAGTCTCTGATGTCCCTTGTGTTGTTGAGAAGCCATTGGACTCTTCCTTGCATTTTTGGCCCATTGTCCTTAGTCGATCTTCCTCTAGGAGCTTGTCGACCCATAAGCTGAATTTGTGGAAGAGGGCCCTTGATCTGCTTCTTGTCATTGCTCCTTGAGGTACCACTGGTGTAGTTACTTCCTCTAGGTGCATGTCCTGGAGCTGGTAGCTCATTTGGTCCGAGTCCTCTTGTGTAGAAGTGGAAATGCGCGTGTACTCGGCTGGATTGGCTGTACCGGCTGGATTGTGCAAGGTACTGGCCGGAATGCCTTCAGGACTGGCCAAGTTGATCCCGGAGTTGGCGGCATCACCAGAGGGACCGGCGGTGTCATCCACGTCGCCACCAAGTGTGCTGGAAGCTTGGGCCTCTCCGCCGGCAATGCTGGTTGCTCTGGTCCTTGTGGTCGAGGTCCGGCGGTACTGCTTGGGCCGGCAGGCGTGCTAGATGGTCCGGCTGTCTCGGGCAAGCTTCCTGGTCGGCCAGTCTGGTCTCCTGGCTGGATGTACAACCTGATGTCCTCATCATTAAGTCCTCCTAAAAAGCTTGCCATTTTTTTTTCTTATGATGAACGAAATTAAGTAAACATGTAATACAATTTTTTGAGTTTTTTTTAGATTTATATGAGAGGATACAAAAGAAACAACAAGAATCAACGAGAAACAATGCAAATTAAGAATAAGAACAAATATATTTTTTTGGTTTTTTCGATAAGATGTAAATAACAAAATGCAAAACAAAATCATAAAAGATAAAGGATAAAGGTTGGATGAACACAACCTGGGATAGGAGCTTTTAGCTCTGATACCAAATGATGTAAGATTGAATATCAATCTCACAAGCGGTACGGCCGTGACTCGCAAGACCGAGAATCTCTCTTGGCTTAAGCGGGCAAGGGAACTAAAAGGAAGGGGTTTTGATCGAATCACACGATCAAAGGTGAACCAAGGGAGTTTGAATATCTCAAACTAACCAGGCCGTGGCTTCAATGGAAACGAAGTGAATCACACACTTTATTTCTAAAGAACAAGAACAAGACTCAAAGACAAGTCTTTGAAGAAAATACTATGTATTCAAATTTAATTTCAATGGTGGTCTATCTTTACAATGAGGTCGTGCTGAGCTTATATAGTGCTCCTAGCAATGGTCCTAAACCTAAAAAGGAGAAAAGGAAATCATACATTTAAAATATATGGCTGTTGGCCATTAATGTCTAGTTTGGCCAGCAAGGAAAGTGTATATGCTTGTATCTTGAGAGCTTTGGGGCGAATGTAATGTGTCTAGGTACATCCTGGATGCTTTGGAAAGTCTTCAATACGTGCCCAAGTTGCAAGGAATAGAGATATTGCAATCTGAACACATTAAGTGCACTTCGGTCCATATATGGCAAGTCTTGGAGAAAAGGGATTCGCCTGATCCTCTGGTGGCTGATGCATGGTAGGTTTATTTTGGGCTTCCTTAGGGGCTTAATAATATCTCCTGGACGCCATGTTTTGGTTTGCAAGTGATTAAACCAGTTGGCCATCTCACTTGCCATAAACGGCTCCAATCGGTTCATTTGAAGGCACGGATGGACCCGCCTGGTCCAAGGCGTGTTTGAGCTTCTAGAAGTGCTTAAGGGAACTCCTAGAAGTACCAAAAAATCTCCTGGTCGCCAAAGAAACGTTTGGAGACTTTCATATAAAGAAAGTTCCAAATATAGTAAGTTTCAAAAACTCCAATTTGATGTATGGTGCATGACTTGATCTGGCCTTGTTTTGGGTGAGATGCATGTCGCCGCGTGTCGTCTGTGAGTCAGGTTTATAGGCCAGGTTTGGTCTTGGCTGGCCGCTTCTTGATTAAGCTTGGATTCATGAAGATACACCCATGTATCCTTTTGCGCGTATTTGGCCGCCTTTGTGTTCCTTGGGCCGGCCGGGCCGGGAAGTTGGCCAGGGGTTATGCCGATGACCTCATCAGGTACCCTGCTTAAGAGTACAAAAACGATGTTGCAAGTCCCTATGAAAGTAAGGTGGAACAAACCTTTGTTGCATGACAGCTTTCATGTCGACCCATGAGTCTATGGGCTTCATTCTTTTCCTCCTTCTGTCAGATACCTCACGATACCACCAGATGCACTCGGTATGAGTTTAGATGTTATTTTTTTTATTTTCTTGAATAGAACTTAAACTAATGCAATAACAAGAAACAAAACAAGCTAAAGGATAGAAACAACCTGGTTTAGGAGCTTTAAGCTCTGATACCAAAATGATACAAGCCTCGATTCAAGGCTTATATGCGCGTGGGCTGTTTGGAGAAGGGTAGGTGAGAAACTCGACCTTAGACTTCTTGGATAGGGGGTTTTGGGTTGGTATTCGATGGAAGGGTGAAGTGAACCACACGAGGGGTGATGAACCTCGTGATAAATCACAAACTTAGAGCTAGGAGGGCTGGTCTCAACTAGATTCTAAGCGCACAAGATTCTTGAGAGAAAACTTGTTGGGGAAAAAGTTCTATCTTTATTAATATCAAAAAGGTTGTCGAACTACAATGCTGGAAGGAGCCTTATTAATATGCTCGACAGCTTGACCTTCTAGGGTCGACTCAAATAAAGAAAAGAAAAGTTTACAAAAGTGCACAAATGAAAAAGATACAAAAGTGCATAACCGAAAAAGGACCTATTCCTAAAATGTTTTTGACTCAAAAATGTAAACAATCTAGATCCTACCCTGCAAAACAGAAAGAGGCATATATTCGAATTGAAACTTACCTTACTTACCTCACCGCCAAGAAATGGAAGGTGGCCGTCCTTGTGGCATGCACGCGCCTTGCTCCTAGTCTTCGACTTGGAGTAGGGTTAGGAATCTTTGGGCCCTGACCTCTCTTGCCACTAAAGCCCAAGTCTCTGAAGTCCCTTGCATTGTTGAGAAGCCTTTGGACTCTTCTTTGCACTTCTGGACCATTGTCCTTAGTCGATATTCCTCTAGGAGCTTGTCGACCCATAAGCTGAACTTGTGGAAGAGTGCTCTTGATCTGCTCCTTGTCATTGCTCCTGGTGGCACTACTGGTGTGGAGACTTCCTCTAGATTCATGTCCTGAAGCTGGTAGCTTATCTGGTCCGAATTTCCTTGTGTAGAAGTTGAAATGCTCGTGTACTCGGCTGGATCGGCTGTACCGGCTGGACTGTGCGAGGTACTGGCCAGAATGCCTTCAGGACCGGCCAAGTTGATCCCGGAGTCGGCGGCATCACCAAGGAGACCGGCGGTGTTATCCACGTTACCACCAAGTGTGCCGGAAGCTTGGGCCTCTCCGCTGGCAATGCTGATCGGTCTGGTCCTATTGGTCGAGGGTCCGGCGGTACCGCTTAGGCCGGCAGACATGCCAGATGGTCTGGCTGTCTCGGGCAAGCTTCCTGGTCGGCCAGTCTGGTCTCCTGGCTGGACCTACGACCTGATGTCCTCATCACCACAGCTAGTGTCTTGTCGACACCAAAGTGGTCCATGAGTCCTCCTCCATGAGCTTCTCGGATGATAAGCTCCCGAAACGATCCTTGTGGTATGCACAGCCTTCTCTCTTGGAACAAGAACCCCTCATGGTTGTAGAACTTGCCATGACTCCTTGTGCCACACTCCTTGTAGCTCTCAGCAAAGTCAGCATCATCCTTATATAGGTCCTTGATGTGCTCAAATCCTAAGACCTTTGCCTCCATGGTGGATATCAAGGCAAACCTCCTTGATAGTGCATCGGCTACCATATTGTCCTTGCCCTTCTTATACTTGATGATGTACGGGAAGGTATTTATGAACTCCATCCACCTGGCATGTCTCCTCTTGAGATTGGTTTGCACTCTGAGGTGTTTGAGAGTCTCGTGATCAGTGTGGATCACAAACTCCTTGGCGGCAAGTAATGCTGCCAAGTTTCCAAGGCTCGGACTAGGGCATAGAGCTCCTTGTCGTAGGTGGGGTAGTTCAGTGAGGCACCACCTAGCTTCTCACTGAAATATGCCACTGGCTTTCCTCCTTGGGTCAGCACCGCTCCTATGCCTATTCCAGAGGTGTCACACTCCACTTCAAACGTCCTATTGAAGTCGGGCAGAACTAGCACTGGTGCATGTGTGAGGCTGTTCTTCAAGGCCTGGAATGCCTTCTCCTGAGCTTCTCCCCAACTGAATCCCATGTTCTTCTTCACTACTGCCGTCAATGGTGAGGCAATACTGCTGAAGTTGGGCACGAATCTTCTGTAGAAGTTGGCTAGACTAACACATTTCTCATTTTCTCATACTCCTCTTTGAGTTTCCAGATTCAATTCTTCACATTTCTCCTCTCTAATCTCAATATTCTTTCATGGTATCAGAGCATAAGATCATTCTCTCATCTTTTCTAATCAAATCTCTCAGTTTCTAATCTAAAATTCTGTCAAAAATCTCTCAGTCTTTAAACTAAAAACTCACAGTTTTATTCAACCATAAAAGCTGCTTCCTTTGAGCTCTTCAAAGCCTAACAATGGAGGATACAGTTCAAATCAGTTCCAGAATGAAACCTACGGTGATACCAGTAGTTCTCAAAGGCTTGAACTACACATTATGGTCAAGAACCATCAAGACAGCCATTTGTGGCAAAGGACTATGGAATCACATCTTGGAGGATAATACTCCATCTATAGATGATACAAAGGAGAAGAAGGATGAGGCAACAAGAAAAGAAGAAGCTAGCTGGTTCCAAGAAGATCAATCAGTCCTGGGATTCCTCCAAAATTCCTTGGACCCATCCATTCTTGAAGCTTATTCACATTGTGAAACCTCCAAGTCTCTTTGGGAGACTCTCAAGAGGGTGTATGGGGATGTTTCAAACCTCAGCTGTGTGTATGAGGTTAAGAAGACTCTCAATGATCTACACCAAGAGGATATGGAGTTCACAAAATTCCTAGGAAAGTTCCAGGCAACATGGTCCGAGCTTGACATGTTGAGACCAAGTTCTATGGATCCAAAGGTGCTTAATGAAAGGAAGGAACAAGACAAGATAGTTGGGCTCCTTCTCAACCTGAATCCAGCCTTTAAGGATGTGAATAAGTCCATCCTGAGAGAGCCAAAACTCCCTGATTTCGAAGAGGTGTGCTCACGGATTCAAAAGGAGCAAGGCAACATTGGTTTGTTTGGTGGTAAAAGAGAACTAGTCATGGCCAACAAAAGCGTGTTTAAGCAAGAGGATAGGAAGAGTGTGATGTGTGAAAATTGTAAGAGGAATGGCCAAATCAAGGACAAGTGCTGGATACTTCATCCTCACCTCAAGCCAAACCGGTTCAAGGATTCAAAGGCTAACATCTCTCAAAAGGTTGTGACTGAACCGGCAAGTTCATCCAACCAAGGAGGGTAGATAGCTAAGAATGTATCCATGGAGTATGTTAAGAAGAGTGACTTGGAGGATCTCATCAAGGCCTATGCCTCAAAACTCTCCGGTATCACACTCTACTCCCATAAATTGCTTGATAAACCAAATCATAAGTTGGTAGTGGATTCGGGTGCTTCTCACCATATGATTAGCAATGCTAGGTTGTTAAAGAACATTGAACCATGTCTAGGAAAAGTAACTATAGCTGATGGTAAGGGTATTCCAATTGAAGGAACAAAAAAATTAAGAATATTTCACAAAGAAACTAATGCTTTCTTTGTACCTAAGTTTAAGTCTAATCTAGTTTCGGTTAAAAGGGCTACTAAAGACCTGAATTGCAATGTTACTTTTGGGCCTAACAATGTTTACTTTCAAGATATTAAGAGTGGTAAGATACTTGGAAGTGGTGGGACTCAAGATGAGCTCTATGTTCTTGTGTGAACATTGTAAGAGGAATGGCCAAATCAAGGACAAGTGCTGGATACTTCATCCTCACCTCAAGCCAAACCGGTTCAAGGATTCAAAGGCTAACATCTCTCAAAAGGTTGTGACTGAACCGGCAAGTTCATCCAACCAAGGAGGGTAGATAGCTAAGAATGTATTCATGGAGTATGTTAAGAAGAGTGACTTGGAGGATCTCATCAAGGCCTATGCCTCAAAACTCTCCGGTATCACACTCTACTCCCATAAATTGCTTGATAAACCAGATCATAAGTTGGTAGTGGATTCGGGTGCTTCTCACCATATGATTAGCAATGCTAGGTTGTTAAAGAACATTGAACCATGTCTAGGACAAGTAACTATAGCTGATGGTAAGGGTATTCCAATTGAAGGAACCTGAAAATTAAGACTATTTCACAAAGAAAGTAATGCTTTCTTTGTACCTAAGTTTAAGTCTAAATCTAGTTTTGGTTAAAAGGGCTACTAAAGACCTGAATTGCAATGTTACTTTTGGGCCTAACAATGTTTACTTTCAAGATATTAAGAGTGGTAAGATACTTGGAAGTGGTGGGACTCAAGATGAGCTCTATGTTCTTGAGGACACTCCTCCAAGCAATTCGGATTCCTTAGCTTTCAAATCCTGTGTTTTTGCTAATAAAGATGTCTTATGGCATGCTAGATTAGGACATCCCCATGCTCGTGCTTTAAGCTTAATAATGCCTAATGTTGCTTATGATCACTCAGTTTGTGAGGCTTGTATCCCTGGCAAACATTGTCGTGTTGTTTTCCCTAAATCGTCTACAATTTATGAGCATTGCTTTGATTTAGTACATTCCGATGTTTGGACCTCACCTTGCATGTCTAGAGATAGGAATAAATACTTTGTGACCTTTATAGATGAGAAATCGAAAATATACATGGGTTACATTACTTCCATCTAAAGATAGGGTTTATGAGGCATTTATAAACTTTCATAATTATGTTACTAATCAATTCAATGCCAAGATCAAAGTGTTAAGATCAGATAATGGAGGGGAATACACAAGTCAAAGATTCAAAGCTCACTTAAACAAACATGGAATACTACATCAAACTAGCTGTCCACAGACACCACAACAAAATGGAGTTGCTGAAAGGAAGAATCGACACTTAATGGAAGTAGCAAGATCTAAGATGTTTCATACCAATGTTCCTAAAATTTTTTGGGGAGATGAAGTCTTGGTTGCTTGCTACCTCATCAATCGGATTCCAACCAAAGTCTTGCAAGACATATCCCCATTTGAGGTACTCAATAAAACTAAACCTTCCATCGATCATTTACGTGTATTTGGGTGTGTGTGCTTTGTGTATGTTCCAGGTGATCTAAGAAACAAGTTGGAGGCAAAAAGCATCAAGTGTATGTTCCTTGGATATTCGACAACACAAAAGGGTTATAAGTGTTATGATCCGAGCAACAATAGGACATATGTGTCTAGAGATGTCAAGTTCATAGAAGAACGAAGCTATTATGATCAGAAAGATTGGGAAGGATTGAAGGATCTCTCAAGGTCACCTTCTGATTTGGCTACGAGTTTGAGGTTTCTCTTGAATCATTTGGGAAATGATGTGCCAAAGGACTCAAGACAAGGAGAAGCAAGAACTCCAAGTAGTTCACAATATACCCAAGAGAATGAACAAGGGGTGGTAACTCAGGAACCAACTCCAATCCAAGAAGAAGCTACAGCCCAAAATAAAGAACAAGACAACTTGGAAGTGGGTATAGAGGAACCTATTCACCAAATTGAAGAGGAAACGGTTGTTGAGGAGGATGCACCTCCTGTTCAGCAACTAAGGAGGAGTACTAGACTTAGGAAAGATCCATCCAATTGGGTAAACACTAGGGTCTTCTACAACAACCAGGCCGTTGCTCATCCCATACAAGCTGTTTGTTCCCTTGACCTCTTGCCATCTAGTCATCAAGCATTCCTTGGAAAGATTGAACAAAGTCAGATTCCAAGGACTTATGAAGAAGCTAAGAGCAAGAAAGAATGGTTAGATGCAGTAAAAGATGAGAAGGGAGCTATGGAAAGGAATCATACATGGGATATACAAGACCTTCCCAAAGGCAAGAAGGCTGTGAGTTCAAAGTGGGTGTTCACCAACAAGTATAAGAGCAATGGGGACATAAAAAGGTACAAGGCACGTCTAGTTGCAAGAGATTTCACTCAGACATATGGAGAGGACTATTGATACATTTGCACCGGTGGCTAAGCTACACACTGTAAGGGTTGTTCTTTCACTAGCTACGAATCTGACTTGGGACTTATGGCAAATGGATGTCAAGAACGCATTCCTACAAGGAAAACTTGAAGAGGAAGTGTATATGACTCCACCACCAGGCCTTGAAGATCTTTGCAAAGAGGGACAGGTTCTAAGACTTAGGAAGGCAATATCACAAATTAAGCTCCACACTTACTGATAATGGGTATAGGAAATCCCATTCAGATCATACTTTGTTCACTCGTCAAAACGCCAAAGGAATCGCGGCGGTCTTGGTTTATGTGGTAGATGACCTTATCATCACAGGAGATGATAAGGAAGGAATTCAGTCCACAAAGGCCTTCTTAAACAGATCATTTGACATCAAGGATCTTGGAGAGTTGAAGTACTTCTTGGGTATTGAAGTTTGTCGGTCTCAGAAAGGGCTCTTTCTATCCCAAAGAAAGTATGCTCTTGATCTGTTGACAGACACGGGAAAGCTTGGGGCTAAACCGGCCAAAACTCTTCTTGAAGATGGCTACAAGGTCAATGGAAAGGGGGAGAAAGCTGAAGTGTTCCCATTCTTGCCCATCCATATGCCTTGACCAGGAGATCCTTTCTACCATGCTCCAATGATATACAATAGGTTTTTGCATATGTTGACTCACTTGATTCACAGCAAAACACAAGTCTGGTCGTGTGATGGTGAGGTTGTCGGATATTGTGATGCGGATTGGGCTGGTGATAGGGTGGATAGGAAATCAACCACTGGGTATTGCATCTTCATGGTGGGAACTTAGTCACTTGGAAGACAAAGAAGCAAAAGGTGGTATCATGTTCTAGTGCTGAAGTAGAATATAGGGCTATGAGGAAGCTGACAAGTGAAGTAACTGATGAGGTCATCAGCCCAACCCCCGGCCAACTGCCTGGCCCGGCCGGCCCAAGGAACACAAAGGCGGCCAAATACACGCAAAAGGATACATGGGTGTATCTTCATGAATCCAAGCTTAACCAAGAAGCGGCCAGCCAAGACCAAACCTGGCCTATAATCCTGACTCACAGAGGACACGCGGTGACATGCAGCACACTAGGAAAGTGTATATGCTTGGGCCCTAAGGAAGCCCAAAATAAACCTACCATGCACCAGCCACCAGAGGATCAGGCGAATCCCTTTCCTCCAAGACTTGCCATATATGGACCGAAGTGCACTTATTGTGTTCAGATTGTAATATCTCTATTCCTTGCAACTTGGACACGTATTGAAGACTTTCCAAAGCATCTAGGATGTACCTAGACACATTACATTCCCCCCCCCCCAAAGCTCTCAAGATACAAGCATATACACTTTCCTTGTTGGCCAAACTAGACATTAATGGCTATATTTTAAATGTATGATTTCCTTTTCCCTTTTGGTTGTGAACTTATAAGCTCCATGTGCTGCATGTCGCATGTCCTCTTGAGTCAGGATTATAGGCCAGGTTTGGTCTTGGCTTCTTGGTTAAGCTTGGATTCATGAAGATACACCCCATGTATCATTTTGCGCTTATTTGGCCGCCTTTGTGTTCCTTGGGCCGGCAGGCAGTTGGCCGGGGGTTGGGCTGATGACCTCATCAGTAACTTGGATCAAAGCACTATTGAAAGACTTCGGTATTGAACAACAAGGGCCAATCACCTTCCATTGTGATAATCAGGCAGCCATTCACATAGCTTCAAACTCAGTGTTTCACTAGAGGACGAAGCACATAGAGATCGATTGCCATAAGGTTAGGGAGAAAGTTCAAGAAGGAACCATTCTGCCATGTTATACAAGGAGTGAAGACCAACTAGCTGACATCTTCACAAATGCAGCAAGTCTCAAAGTTTGCAAGAACATCTTTAGCAAACTTGGGTTGTTGATTTATCACATCCATGATCAAAGGTCTCTTAATCCAAGAGCAACACACTATTTTTCCCTTATTAAGGTTTTATCCCAAGTGGTTTTCTTTAATAAGGTTTTTAATGAGGTGTTGCCTTGGGTTCCCAAGCTTAAGACTTTAGGGTGATTCTAAAGTATTTAGCTTGAGGGGGAGTATTGACATAGGAAAATCAAATAAGACCTATCTTGACCTGCAAGGCAAGTGTGAGCACGAAAATTCAGTTTGAATAACAAGGGAAAAGAAGAAGGAGGGAGTTATTATTAACCACATGGTTAAAATGGTTAAATAGCTGCCTTGGGAGAAGAATCAAGGTGAAAGGGACATGTCCATGCTGCACACAGTCTTGGTAATAACACCAAACAGTCATACCTGCTGCACACAGCCTTGGTAACCACACTAAACGTTCATGAGACAGTTTGCAGGTCTTCCCCTCTCTTCTCGTTGGTTGTTGATAAGCTCCTCCTCTATTCAAGCTCATCCACAAGTTTGAATTCGTTTTCTTTTCTGTTCACATTGTAAATCCTCTATAAAAGGGCTGTAAAGACTCAATGTATGATAGAACTCTTAGGAGATTCTTCTCCATAAGTCTAAGACATTTCTCATTTTCTTATACTTCTCATTGAATTTCCAGATTCAATTCTTCACATTTCTCCTCTCTAATCTCAATATTCTTTCACAGACCGTGGAAACTCCTCACTTGGCTGATGTTGCTCGGTGTTGTCCATTGTTGTATGGCTCGAATCTTCTCTTCATCAACCTGTAAGTCTTGTGAACTTACAACAAAACCTAAGAAGACAAGTTTACCAGTACAAAAGATGCACTTCTTGAGATTGGCATAAAGCTCTTCTTGTCGAAGAGTTTTAATCACCAACTTAGGATGTGTGAGGTGATCCCTTAAGCACTTACTGTAAACTAAAATGTCATCAAAGTAAACTACAACAAACTTACTGATGTACGCCCTAAGAAATTGGTTCATAAGGCGCATGAAAGTGCTTGGGGTATTAGTCAAGCCGAACGGCATGACTGTCCACTTGTAGAGCCCTTGCTTTGTCTTGAAAGCAGTCTTCCACTCATCACCTTCCTTCATCCTGACCTGGTGGTATCCACTCTTGAGGTCTATCTTGGAGAAGACCGTGGCTCCACTCAGCTCATCTAGCATGTCATCCAGCCGTGGTATCGGACGCCGGTACTTGACTGTGATGTTGTCGATTGCTCGGCAGTCCCATCCTACTTGGGCACTAGCAGCACTGGTACGACACATGGACTGAGGCTCTCTCGAACATAGCCTTTCTCCAGGAGCTCCTTGACTTGCTTCTCAAGCTCCTTAGACTCCTCTGGGCTCATCCGGTAGGCTGGTCGATTAGGTAAGGCTGCTCCAGGCACGAGGTCAATCTGGTGCTCTATGCCACGTAGGGGAGGCAAGCCTGCTGGTATTTCCTCAGGGAATACGTCCTAGAATTTGTTGAGGAGAGATGCTACTTCAGGAGGTAGCTCTACTTGTTTTTTTTCTACACTCAAAATTTCTTTGAAAATCATTAGTAACATTAAATCCTTCAAGGCTAAAGCTCTCCGGACATGGCTTGGTTGAAAAAGAAAATTAGACTTAATAAGTTTCTTTTCCTTACTCATTTGTAGTTGTAGCTCGTGTACCTGGGCAAGTGTGAGAGGAGCTAGGCTGACCTTTCTCTTGTCGTGCACAAAGGTGTAGAGATTGGTTCAGCCATCATGCCTTGTCTCCTTGTCAAACTGCCATGGCCTTCCTAGCAGAAGGTGGCCAGCTTGCATTGGGACCACGTCGCACACTACCTGGTCTTTGGTATATGCCCACACTGAATGGCACAGTTACTTGCTCATGGATCTTGAGCTCCACTTTGTCATCAAGCCATCTCAGTCTATACGGTCGAGGGTGCCTTGTCTTCTCTAGACCTAGCTTATCAACCATGTACGCACTAGCAACATTAGTGCAAGAGCCAGCATCCATGATGAGGTTACATACCTTGCCCTTGATGATGCAACGGTTGTGAAAGATGTTCTCCCTTTGAATGGTCTCTGAGGGGTCTACCATTGCGCTGAGAATGCGCCTAGTGACCAGCACTTCCCCCACATCAGGGTACTCAATGTCACCGTATTCCCCTTCTGGTTCATAGTCTTCTTCGTCTTGAGACTCATACTCTCCAGCTTCCGTGATTAGCATGACACGGTTGTTTGGGCACTCCCTTGAGATGTGACCGCAACCCCTACACTTAAAGCAAGTGATGTCACGTGATCTCTGAGGGTAAGAAGACTTACTAAGCTCTCTCTGGTCACGGGTTTGCTCAGGAGGCTTGCTCTTGAACCGTGACTCGATCTCTATGCTCTTGCCTTTTTCTATGGGCTTGAGGCTACTGCTTGGTGCCCAAGGCATCTTAGGCTTCCTGCGGATGTCTTGGCTCTTACGCCTGATGTTCTCCTCAGCCTGGACAGATAGGTGGAACAAGTCTTTAAAGTCATTGTAGATTTGCCTCTCCACCTTGCGGCTGACCCTCTCTTGCAATCCATTCAAGAATTGTGCCATCAATGCCTCTTCATCGTCATTGAGCTCCAGCCTATTCCTTAGCTTCTCGAACTCTTCATAGTACTCCTCTACTGATCTAGTACCCTGCTTAAGAGTACGAAAACGACGTTGCAAGTCTCTATGAAAGTAAGGTGGAACAAACCTTTGTCGCATGAGGTCTTTCATGTCGACCCATGAGTCTATGGGCCTCATTCTCTTCCTCCTTCTGTCAGATACCTCACGATCCCACCAGATGAGGGCATTGTCCTTGAGTTGTGCTACTGCCATTGAGACTCTCCTAGGTCCTGGTTGGTCAAAGATATGATCCATTCTTCTCTCCCAATCTAGGTAAGCCTCGGGGTCTACTTTTCCTGCAAAACTTGGAGGAGTTAGCTTAACATCAGGATGAGTTACCCGGTTATAGGCGTGTTCATCTCCATCCTCATGATGTCTAGGAGGCATTCTTGGTCTCTGGTGAAGACCATATGGCTCAAAGCCATCATCTTCTGCCTCTAGTTGCCGTGGAGGTCCTCTCGGCCTATGGTGATAGTTATGAGGTTTTGTGTCCTCATCTCCATCTGGCTGGGGTTCCTCCTGTTCGTGCCGTGTCCTAAGGTGCTCAGGACCCTCAGGACGGTCTTGCTCAGATCTCACGTGCCTTATGGCCTGGAATCTCACCGGTCTTTCCACGCGCTCCAACCTCTCGCCTATGGATGCGAGTTGTGTTTGGAGTGTGGTGAACATGGCCATCATGGCTTCGGTTGCTTCTCTATTTTCATCTGCCATTGTGTGCTACAAAGAAAGAAGACCATTTAGGATGCTCCTAAATTATTATGAGGGTTTTCTTTTTATAATGATTCGAAAATTTTGCAAAAAGGAAAAAATCTGAGAATTGGAAATTCAAAGATATGAAGATTTGAGAAAAAGGAAACTTTCTTGACAGTTTGTGCTAGCTGTCCAATTCGAATTCTTTTAGTATTCTTTCTATTTTCTTTTTCTTTTCTTTTTAATTTAACTTAAAAATAAAGGAAATATGATTTAAACAAAAAGGAAAACGTGAATGGCAATGCAAAAGTGAATCTAAACCCTAGTGATACACGTAGCCTAAATGCACTCGGTTTAGAGTTTGATGTTATTTTTTTGATTTTTCTTGAATGCGACTTAAACTAATGCAGAACTAAAAACAAAACAAGCTAAAGGATAGAAACAACCTGTTTTAGGAGCTTTAAGCTCTGATACCAAAATGATACAAGCCTTGATTCAAGGATGTATGCGCGTGGGCTGTTTGGAGAAGTTTAGGTGAGAAACTCGACCTTAGGCTTCTTGGATAGGGGTTTTTGGGTTGGTATTCGATGGAAAAGTGAAGTGAACCACACGAGGGGTGATGAACCTCGTGATAAATCACAAACTTAGAGCTAGGAGGGCTGGTCTCAACTAGATTCTAAGCGCACAAGATTCTTGAGAGAAAACTTGTTGGGGAAAAAGTTCTATCTTTATTAATATCAAAAAGGTTGTCGAACTACAATGCTGGAAGGAGCCTTATTAATATGCTCGACAGCTTGACCTTCTAGGGTCGACCCAAATAAGAAAAGGAAAACTTACAAAAGTGCACAAAAGGAAAAGATACAAAAGTGTATAATCGAAAAAGGACCTATTCCTAAAATGTCTTTGACTCAATAAAAGTAAATATTCTAGATCCTACCCTGCAAAACAGAAAGAGGCATATATTTGAATTGAAACTTACCTTAACTTACCTCATGGCCAACAAATGGAAGGTGGCCGTCCTTGTGGCATGCACGCCCCTTGCTCCTAGTCTTCCACTTGGAGTAGGGTTAAGAATATTTGGGCCCTGACCTCTCTTGCCACTAAAGCCCAAGTCTCTGATGTCCCTTGTGTTGTTGAGAAGCCATTGGACTCTTCCTTGCACTTTTGGCCCATTGTCCTTATTCGATCTTCGTCTAGGAGCTTGTCGACCCATAAGCTGAATTTGTGGAAGAGTGCCCTTGATCTGCTTCTTGTCATTGCTCCTTGAGGTACCACTGGTGTAGTTACTTCCTCTAGGTGCATGTCCTGGAGCTGGTAGCTCATTTGGTCCGAGTCCTCTTGTGTAGAAGTGGAAATGCGCGTGTACTCGGCTGGATCGGCTGTACCGGCTGGATTGTGCAAGGTACTGGCCGGAATGCCTTCAGGACTGGCCAAGTTGATCCCGGAGTTGGCGGCATCACCAGAGGGACCGGCGGTGTCATCCACGTCGCCACCAAGTGTGCTGGAAGCTTGGGCCTCTCCGCCGGCAATGCTGGTTGCTCTGGTCCTTGTGGTTGAGGTCCGGCGGTACTGCTTGGGCCGGCAGGCATGCTAGATGGTCCGGCTGTCTCGGGCAAGCTTCCTGGTCGGCCAGTCTGGTCTCCTGGCTGGATGTACGACCTGATGTCCTCATCACCTTCTTAGCAGAAGATGGCCAGCTTGCATTGGTACTACATCACAGACTACGTGGTCCTGGTATCTACCCATACTGAATGGCATGGTTACTTGCTCATGGATCTTGAGCTCCACCTTGTCATCTAGCCATCTCAGTCTATATGGCCGGGGGTGCTTTGTCTTCTCTAGACCTAGCTTATCAACCATATACGCACTAGCCACATAAGTGCAAGAGCCACGATCTACGATGAGATTACATACCTTGCCCTTGATGGTGCACCGATTGTGGAAGATGTTCTACCTTTGAATGGTCTCGGAGGGCTCTACCATTGCACTGAGCATACGTCTAGTGACCAGCACTTCTCCCACATCAGGGTACTCAACGTCACCATATTCTCCTTCTGGTTCAAAGTCCCCTTCATCATGAGACTCATACTCTCCAGCTTCCGTGATCAGCATGACTCGCTTGTTTGGGCACTCCCTTGAGATGTGACCGCAACCCCTACATTTAAAACAAGTGATGTCACGTGGTCTCTGAGGGTTAGAAGACTTACTAGGCTCTCTCTGGTCACGGGTTTGCTCAGGAGGCTTGCTCTTGAACCGTGATTTGATTTCTACACTCTTGCCCTTGTCTATGGGCTTGGTGCCCAAGGTGTCTTAGGCTTGCTGTGTAGGTCTTGGCTCTTACGCGTGATGTGCTGCTCAGCCTGGACAGAGAGTTGGAACAAGTGCTTTAAATCGTTGTAGATTTGTCACCCCATTTTTCGGCTGATCCTCTCTTGCAATCCATCAAAGAATTGAGCCATCAATTCCTCCTCCTCGTCATTGAGCTCCAGCCTGTTCCTTACCCTTTCAAAGTCCTCGTAGTACTCCTCTACTGATCTTGTGCCCTGTTTAAGAGTATGAAAACGTCATTGCAAATCCCTATGGAAATAAGGTGGGACAAACCTTTGCCTCATGAGGTCCTTCATGACGACCCAAGAGTCTACGGGTCTCAATCTCCTTCTCCTATGGTCAGAAGCCTCATGATCCCACCAGATGTGGGCATTATCCGTGAGTTGTGCTACTGCCATGGAGACTCTCCTAGGGCCTGGTTGGTTGTAATGGTCGAAGATGTGATCCATCCTCCTCTCCACATCTAGATAGGCCTCGGGGTCTACTTTTCCTGCAAAACTAGGAGGTGTTAGCTTGACATCATGACTGTTTACCCGATCGTAAAAGTAGTCATCTCAATCCTCATGATGTCTAGGGGGTATCCTTGGTCTCTGGTGATGTGATGAGGGAATCAGATCGTATGGCCGGCCAGGAGATCAGATTGGCCGACCCGAGTGCTTGCCCGAGATAGCCGGGCCATTTGGCGCGTCTACCGGCCCAAGCGGTACCGCCGGACCTACGACCAGCCTGGCCGGACCGGCCAACATTTCCGGTGGAGGACACCGCCGGCCCAATTGGTGACGCCGCCGGCTCCAGAATCAACCTGGCTGGCTCCGATGACAATTCGGCCAGTACCTCGCACAGTCCAGCCGGTCCAGCCGATCCAGCCAATTGCACCACCATTTCAACATCTACACAAAGAGACTCGGATCAGATAATCTACTAGCCTCAAGACATGCATCTAGATGAAGTTTCTACACCAGTGGTGCGACAAGGAGCAATGACAAGGAGCAGATCAAGGGCGCTCTTCCACAAGTTCAGTTTTTGGGTCGACAAGCTCCTAGAGGATGATCGACAAAGAGCATTGGGCCAAGAGTACAAGGAAGAGTCCAAAGGCTTCTCAACACTACAAAGGACTCCAGAGAGTTGGGCTTTAGTGGCAACAGAGGTCAGGGCCCAACGATTCATAACCCTACTCCAAGTCGAAGACTAGGAGCTAGGCGCGTGCATGCCACATGGTCGGCCACCTTCCATTTCTTGGCCGATAGGTAATGACAAGTTTTCAAATTATATACTTGCCTTTTCTGTTTCGCAGGGTAGGATTTAGAATGTTTACATTTTTGAGTCAAAGACAATTTAGGTAGAAGTCCTTTTCGGTTATTGCCTTTTTGTAATTTTTCCTTTTGTGCACTTTTGTAACTTTTCCATTTTCTTTCTTTGAGTCGACCCTAGAAGGTCAAGCTGCCGAGCATATTAATAAGGCTTCTTCAGCATTGTAGTTTGACAACCTTTTTCTGATATTAATAAAGATCGAATTTTCTTCCTACGAGTTTTCTCTCAAGATACTTTTGCGCTTAGAACCCTAGTCGAGACTAGCCCTCCTAGCTTCTAAGTTGTGATTTATCACGAGGTTCATCACCTCTTGTGTGGTTCACTTCTCCCTTCCATCCATTACCAAACAGAAACCCCCCATCCAGAAGCATAAGGTCGAGTTTCTCACCTAATATTCTCCAAACAGCCCACGCGTATACAGCCTTGATTCGAGGCTTGTATCATTTTGGTATCATAGCTTAAAGCTCCTAAAACCAGGTTGTTTTTATCCTTTAATTAGTCTTGTTTCCAGTTCTTACATTAGTTTAAATTTCATTCAAAGAAAAAAAAATAACATCTAAGTTCAATCCAAGTGCATCTAGCTCCTACGTTCATCACTAGGGTTTAGATTCATTCTTGCATTGCAATTTCGTATTTCCCTTTTGTTAAAGCATATTTCCATTATTCATTAAGTTAAATTAAAAAGCAAAACAAAAAATAGAAAAATACCGAAAGAGAAATCGACCAAAAATAACCAAGATATTTAGCATTAATTGTTAAGAAGTTTTCATTTTTCTGTTTTTCCTTTTTCCCAGATTTTTGCTTTTCAATTTTTCCTTTTCAATTTTTCCTTTTGCAACTTCTACTTCCACTATAAAAGAAAATCCTCCTAATCGAATTTTAGGAGCAGAATAACTTATTTCTTTCTTCTTGTACACTACAAGAAAATAGCCGTTTTGCGACCACGGAAGTGGTCGCAAAACTGTATTTTGCGACTACGTGATGTGGTCGCAAAATAATAGTTGCAAAAAATATTGGTCGCAAATCAGTCGCACATTTGCGACTGATTTGCGACCACGGGTATAGTGGTTAGTTTGCGACTAATTTGCGACCACAACTATGGTCGCTATTTTTGCGACTAATTTGCCACTGAATTTCCGTAACAAATTTTGCTACTGTTTTGCGACTATGGTTGTGGTTGCTAAATTTGTAGTCGCAAAACAGTTGCAAATTTTTGTGACTGATTTGCGACTACGGTAGAACCGCAGTTGCAAATCAGTCACTGTTTTTTGTGACTGTTTTGCGAGTGCAGGTGAACCGTAGTCGCAAATCAGTCACAAAAATTTGTGACTGTTTTGCGACTACAGGAGAAACGCAGTAGCAAAACAGTCACAAATTTTTGTGACTGTTTTGCGACTACAGGAGATCAGCAGTCGCAAATGACTCATAAATTTTTGTGACTGATTTGCGACTGCACATAGCTCGCAGTCGCAAATAAGTCGCAATATTTTGTGACTGATTTGCGACCACATGTATGAAGGAGTCGCAAATCGGTGGTAAAAATTGCGACTGATTTAGGACTAATTTGCGACTACACCGTAAATAGATTTAAAAAAATAATATTAATATATTTTTTTTTATTATTATTGAAATAATATTATTAATAATTTAAAAAAATGTATTTTTTATTATTGAAATAATTTCGTATATTAGTGAAATATAATATTAATATTTTTTAAATTATTTTAAAAAAATGTAAAATAATATTTAAAAATTTAAATTTCAATAATAATTTTGAAAATTAATTTCAATAATAAAATTAATTATTTGAAATTCGAAATATTAATAAAATAATTTAGATTAATTATTGATATAATTGGTTTAAAATATTATTATTATATTTATTATAATATTTATTAATTTTTATTAATGAATTAAAAATATTATAATATTAAATGAAAAATATGTAAACTAAATATTGAATAAAAAATATACAAATTTAAAATTATAACATTTATTACTGAAAATTTTTAAATACATAAAAAAAAAATCTAATTGTCCGGTGGCGGAAATTGGAAATCTGATGGCGAAAATGGGGTGGTTGGCGGAGCCGTCGATGGTTCCCCTGTCCAATCGTTATCCCGCATAAAGGAGGCGAATGCGGGATCCGTCCGTTGGATATATCCGAGGAGCATCTCCAAGCTCGAGATCTTCTTCTGGCTTTCTCTGTTCAGCTCTTCAATCTTCTCACATTTTTCCATCATCTACGCGTTTTGTGCTTTAATCAACGCGTTTTGTTCTTGAAGCATAACATACTCGGGTGAATGGGTTTGTACCCCACTACTTCTACCCGTAGACTGTACGCGGCTGAGGCTACCGAGTCCATAAAGACGGCCTCGTTCATCAGGAACAGATGACTAGAAAATTACAAAAACGTCAATTAAATAATAAATTTAATTATTATTTAATTAGAAAAATATGTTAAAAGAAAAAAGTTTGAAATTTTTTTTTAACCTGTAAGAAGATCTCATTCTTCTGTGCTGGAGTCAGCTCAATTGGACGGGAGGTTCCATCAGATGTTTCTGTTGGATCGACCTCCACGATCACCATCTTCTCTTGGATGTTTCGTTCGTATGCTTCACAGATTTGTTTTGCTTTCAAATCTACATACGAACCATCCGGTCTTGTGTGAGTCTTTATAAAGACCTCACCTATTGAGACTGGTCGTCCCAAATTATGATGACACAAATCCAATGCTCACGTTAAACTAGCTCAATTTCTATATTGTTATCAAATTTGAGATAGAAATAGATACGAAAAAGGGTACAAGTAATCCAATCTATCCCTAACTGCGTGATGTCATGCATTTTGCTTCATTTGTAAGCCTTTACTCAATGAGCACCAATGATCAGTTTAGAATGATCACTTTCACTGGCCGATCAACTTGACATGTCTGCACTAAATTAGTCCATAACTTTTGATTTAGAGATCCGAAATGAATCCAATGCCCACGTTAAACTAGCTCAATTTTCTATATTGTGAAAAGATTTGAGATGGAAATAGCTTAAAAAACCGTTCCAAGGAATCCAATCTAGCCAAAACTGCATGATGCCATGCATTATGCTTCATTTATAAGCCTTTACTCAATGATCTCCAATGACCAGTTTAAAATGATCAGTTTAACTGGTAGATAAACTTCACATGTCCGCACAAAATTGTCCCTAACTTTTGATTTAGAGCTTAGAATAAAACGAATCTAATGCACATGTTAAACTAGCTAAATTCTCTATGTTGTAACAAAATTTGAGATAGAAATAGATACAAAAATCGTTCAAGTAATCCAATATAGCCAAAACTGCATGATCCCATGCATTATGCTTCATTTATAAGTCTTTACTCAATGAGCATAAATGATCAATTTAGAATGACCACTTTAACTGGTCGATCAACTTGACATGTCCGCACTAAATCGTCCGTAACTTTTTATTTATAGCTCAGAATGACACGAATCCAATGCCCACGTTAAGCTAGCTCAATTTTCTAAATTGTGAAAAAACTTGAGGCAGAAATAGATACCACAAAGCGTCCAAGTAATCCAATCTATCCCGAACTGCGTGTTGTCATGCATTGTGTATCATTTATAAGCCTTTACTTAAAGAGTACCAATGATCAGTTTAGAATGATCACTTTAACTAGCAGATCAACTTGACATGATCACACTAAATCGTCCGTAATTTTTTAATTTTAGAGCTCAGAATGACACGAATCCCATACCCACGTTAAGCTAGCTCAATTTTCTATATTGTAATAAAATTTGAGATAGAAATAGATACGACAAAGGGTCCAAGTAATCCAATCTATCTCTAACTACGTGATGTCATGCATTTTACTTCATTTGTAAGCCTTTACTCAATGAGCACCAATGATCAGTTTAGAATGATCACTTTAACTGGCCAATCTACTTGACATGTCTGCACTAAATCGTCCATAACTTTTGATTTAGAGATCAGAATGACATGAATCCAATGTCGATGCTAAACTAGCTCAATTTTCTATATTATGACAAAATTTGAGGCAGAAATAGATAAGACAAAGTGTCCAAGTAATCCAATATATCCCGAACAACATGATGTCATGCATTATGCATCATTTATAAGTCTTTACTCAATGAGCACCAATAATCAGTTTAGAAAAATCACTTTAACTTGCCGATCAACTTGACATGCCCGCACTAAATCGTGTGTAACTTTTGATTTAGAGCTCAGAATAACACGAATCCAATGCCCACATTAAGGTAGCTTAATTTTTTGTATTTGGACAAAATTTGAGACAGAATTAGATACGACAAAGCGTCCATGTAATCCAATATATAACGAACTGCGTGATACCATGCGTTATGCCTTATTTATAAGCATTTAATCAATGAGCACCAATGATCAGTTAAGAATGATCACTTTAACTGGCCGATCAACTTAACATGTCCGCACTAAATCATCCGTAACTTATGATTTAGAGCTCATAAGTACAGGAATCCAATGGCCACGATAAGCTAGCTCAATTTTCTATATTGTGACAAAATTTGGGACTGAAATAGTTACGACAAAGCATCCAAATAATCCAATCTATGCCGAACAGCGTGATGTCAGGCATTATGCATCATTTATAAGCCTTTACTTTTTGAGCACCAATGATCAGTTTAGAATGATCATTTTAACTCGCTGATCAACTTGACATTTCCGCATTAAATCGTCCGTAACTTTTGATTTAGAGCTCAAAATAACACGAATCCAATGCCCACGTTAAGTTAGCTAAATTTTCTATAATGTGACAAAATATGAGACAGAAATAGGTACGACAAAGCGTCCATGTAATCCAATGTATAACGAACTGCGTGATACCATGCATTATGCTTCATTTATAAGCATTTACTCAATGCGCACCAATGATCAGTTAAGAATGATCACTTTAACTGGCCGATCAACTTAACATGTCTACACTAAATCATCTGTAACTTATGATTTAGAGCTCATAAGGACACGAATCCAATGGCGACGTTAAGCTAGCATCAATTTTCTATATTTTGACAAAATTTGGGACTGAAGTAGTTACGACCAGGCATCCAAGTAATCCAATCTATACCGAACTGCGTGATGTCATGCATTATGCATCATTTATAAGCCTTTACTTTTTGAGCACCAATGATCAGTTTAGAATGATCACTTTAACAGGCCGATCAACTTGACATGCCCGCACTAAATCACCGTAACTTATGATTTAGAGACCAAAATGACACAAATCCATGTCCACGTTAAACTAGCTCAATTTTCTATAGTGTGAAAAAATTTGAGACAGAAATAGATACAATAAAGCGTCCAAGTAACCCAATCTACCCGAAGTGCGTGATGCTATACATTATGCTTCATTATAACCCTTTACTCAATGAGCATCAATGATCAGTTAAGAATGATCACTTTAACAGGCCTATTAACTTGACATGTCCCCACTAATTCATCCGTAACTTATGATTTAGAGCTAAAAATGACACAAATCCAATGTCCACGTTAAGGTAGCTCAATTTTCTATATTATGACAAAATTTGAGACAGAAAAAGATACAACAAAGTGTCTAAGTAATCCAATCTATCAAGAATTGCGTGAGGTTATGCATTATTCTTCATTTGTAAGCCTTTTACTCAATGAGCACCAATGATCAATTTAGAATGATCACTTTAACTAGGCGATCAACTTGACATGTCCGCATTAAATCGTCTATAACTATTGATTTAGAGCTGAAAATAACACGAATCCAATGCCCATGTTAGGCTAGCTAAATTTTCTATATTGTGACAAAATTTGAGGCAGGAATAGATATACAAAAGCGTTCAAGTAATCCAATCTAGCAAAAACTGCAAGATGCCATGCATTATCTTTCATTTATAAACCTTTACTCAATGAGCACAAATGGTTAGTTTAAAATGATCATTGCAACTGGCCGATCAACTTGACATGTCCGCACTAAATCATCCATAACATTTGATTTAGAGCTTAGAATGACACGAATCCAATGCCCACGTTAAGCTTACTCAATTGTCTATGTTGTAACAAAATTTCAGATAGAAATAGATACAAAAAACGTTCAAGTAATGTAATCTAGCCAAAACTGTTTGATCCCATGCATTATGCTTCATTAATAAGCCTTTACTCAATGAGCACAAATGATCAGTTTAAAATGATCACTTTAACTGGACGATCAATTTGACATATACATATTAAATCGTCCTTAACTTTTGATTTAGAGCTCAGAATGACACTAATCCAATGCCCACGTTAATGTAGCTCAAGTGTCTAAATTGTGACAAAATTTGAGGCTGAAATAGATAAGACAAAGTGTCCAAGTAATCCAATATATCCTAAAATAAGTGATGTCATTCATTATGCATCATTTATAACTCTTTACTCATTGAGCACCAATGTTCAGTTTAGAAAGATCACTTTAACTAGTCGATCAACTTCACAACTCCGCACAAAATCGTCCGTAACTTTTGATTTAGAGCTTAGAATGATACGAATCCAATGCTCTCATTAAGCTAGTTCAATTTTCTATATTGTGACAAAATCTGAGAGAGAAATTGATACGACAAAGAATCCAAGGAATCCATTCTAACTCGAACTACGTGATGTCCTGCATTATGCTTCATTTGTAAGAATTTACTCAATGAGCACCAATGATCAGTTTAAAATGATCACTTTAACTTGCCGATCTATTTGACATATCTGCACTATATCGTCGGTCATTTTTGATTTAGAGCTCAGAATGACACGAATCCAATGCCCACGATAAGCTAGCTAAATTTTCTATATTGTGACAAAATTTGAGACAGAAATAGATACGAAAAAGCTTCGATGTAATCCAATCTATAACGAACTGCGTGATACCTTGCATTATGCTTCATTTATAAGCATTTACTCAATGAGCACCAACGATCAGCTAAGAATGATCACTTTAACTGGCCGATCAACTTAACATGTCTACAATAAATCTGTTTAAAATTGCGTGATACCATGCATTACGCTTCATTTATAAGCATTTAGAGCTCAGAATAACACGAATCCAATGCCCGCATTAAGGTAGCTCAATTTTTTATATTTGGACAAAATTTGAGACAGAAATAGATACGACAAAGCGTCAATGTAATCCAATCTATAACGAACTACGTGATACCATGTATTATGCTTCATTTATATGCATTTACTCAATGAGCACCAATGATCACTTAAGAATGATCACTTTAACTGGCCGATAAACTTAACATGTCCGCACTAAATCGTCCGTAACTTATGATTTAGAGCTCATAAGGACATGAATCCAATGGCCACGTTAACCTAGCTCAATTTTCTATACTGTGAAAAAATTTGGGACTGAAATAGTTACGACAAAGCATCCAAGTAATCCAATCTATTCCGAACTGCGTGATGTCATGCATTATGAATCATATATAAGCCTTTACTTTTTGAGCACCAATGATCAGTTTAGAATGATCACTTTAATTGGCCGATCAACTTGACATGTTCGCACTAAATCATCTATAACTTTTGATTTAGAGCTCAAAATAACACGAATCCAATGCCCACGTTAAGCTAGCTAAATTTTCTATATTGTCACAAAATTTGAGATATAAGTAGATACGACAAAGTGTCCTTGTAATCCAATCTATCCTGAACTGCGTGATGCCACACATTATGCTTCATTTATAAGCCTTTACTCAATGAGCGCCAATGATCAGTTTAGAATTATCACCTTAACTTGCCGATCAACTTGACATGTCTGCACTAAATCATCTGTAACTATTGATTTAGAGCTCAGAATGACACGAAACCAATGCCCACCTTAAGCTAGCTCAATGTTTTATACTGTAACAAAATTTGAGACGGAAATAGGTACGACAAAGTGTCGATGTAATCCAATCTATCCCAAACTGAGTGATGCCTTGCATTATGCTTCATTTATAAGCCTTTACGAAATGAGGACACATTATCAGTTTAGAATGATAACTTTAACTAGGCGATCAAGTTAACATGTCGACATTAAAACGTCCGTAACTTTTGATTTAGAGCTCAGAATAATACGAATCCAATGCACACGTTAAGCTACCTCAATTTTCTATATTGTGACCAAATTTTACACAAAAATAGTACGAAAAAGCGTTCGAGTAATCCAATCTAGCCGAAACTGCGTGATGACATGCATTAGGCTTCATTTATAAGACTTTAATCAATGAGCACCAATGATCAGTTAAGAATGATCACTTTAACTGGACGATCAACTTGACATGTCCGCACTAAATCGTCCGTAAGTTATGATTTAGAGAACAGATTGATACGAATCCAATGCCCACGTTAAGCTAGCTCAATTTTCTATATTATGACGACATTTGAGACAAAAATAGATTCAAAAAAGCATTCAATTATCCAATCTAGCCAAAACTGCATGATGCCATGCATTATGCTTCATTTATAAACCTTTATTGAATGAGCACCAATGATAAGTTTAAAATGATCACTTTAACTGGTTGATCAACTTGACATGTCCGCACGAAATTGTCCCTAACTTTTGATTTAGAGCTTAGAAGGACAGGAATCCAATACCCATTATAAGCTAGCTTAATTATCTATTTTGTAGAAAAATTTGAGACAGAAATAGATACAAAAAAGCGTTCAAGTAATCCAGACTAGCCAAAACTGCTTGATCTCATGCATTATGCTTCATTTATAAGCCTTTACTCAATGAGCACAAATGATCTGTTTATGAATGATCACTTTAACTGGCTGATCAACTTGACATGTACGCACTAAATCTTCCGTAAGTTATGATTTAGAGATCATAATGACACGAAACCAATGCCCACGTTAAGCTAGCTCAATTTTCTATATTGTGACAAAATTTGAGATAGAAATAGATTCAAGAAAGCATTCAAGTAATCCAATAGCCAAAATTGCATGATGCCATGCATTATGCTTCATTTATAATCCTTTACTGAATGAGCACCAATGATAAGTTTAAAATGATCACTTTAACTGGCCGATCAACTTGACATGTCCACACGATATCATCCCTAACTTTTGATTTAGAGCTTAGAATGACATGAATCCAATTCCCATTATAAGCTAACTCAATTCTCTATGTTGTAACAAAACATGAGATAGAAATAGATACAAAAAAGCGTTCAAGTAATCCAATCTAGCCAAAACTGCATGATCCCATGCATTATGGTTCATTTATAACCTTTACTCAGTGAGCACAAATGATCAGTTTAGAATGATCACTTTAACTGGCCGATCAACTTGACATGTTCGCACTAAATCGTCCCTAACTTTTGATTTAAAGCTCAGAATGACACGAATCCAATGCCCACGTTAAGCTAGCTCAATTTTCTATATTCTGACAAAATTTGAGGCAGAAATAGATACGAAAAAGCGTTCAAGTAATCCAATTTAGCCGAAACTCCATGATGCCATGCATTATGCTTCATTTATAAGCCTTTACTCAATGAGCACCAATGATCAGTTAGGAAAGATCACTTTAACTGGCTAATCAACTTGACATGTCCGTACTAAATCGTCCATAACTTATGATTTATAGCTCAAAATGACAAGAATCCAATGCCCATGTTAAGCTAGCTCAATTTTCTATATTGTGATAAAACTTGATGCCAAAATAGATACGACAAAGCGTCCAAATAATCGAATCTATCCGGAGCTGCGTGATGTCATGCATTATGCATCATTTATAAGCCTTTACTCAACTAGCACCAATGATCAGTTTAGAATAATTTAGCAGGCCGATCAACTTGACATGATCGCACTAAATTGTCCGTAACTTTTGATTCAGAGCTCAGAATGACACGAATCCAATGTCCACGTTAAGCTAGCTTAGTTTTCTATATTGTGATAAATTTGAGATAGAAATAGATATGACAAAGGGTCCAAGTAATCAATCTATCCCAAACTGCGTGATGTCATGCATTTTGCTTCATTTGTAATCCTTTACTCAATGAGCACCAATGATCAGTTTAGAATGATCACTTTAACTGGCCGATCAACTTGACATGTCTGCTCTAAATCGTCCATAACTCTTGATTTAGATATCAGAATGACATGAATTCAATGCCCACGCTAAGCTAGCTCAATTTTCTATATTGTGACAAAATTTGAGGTAGGAATAGATATACAAAAGCGTTCAAGTAATCTAATCTAGCAAAAACTGCAAGATGCCATGCAATATGTTCCATTTATAAGCATTTAATCAATGAGCACCAATGGTTAGTTTAAAATGATCACTGTAACTGGCCGATCAACTTGACATGTCCGCACTAAAGTTTCCCTAACATTTGATTTAGAGCTTAGAATGACATGAATCCAATGCCCACGTTAAGCTAGCTCAATTCTCCATGTTGTAACAAAATTTGAGATAGAAATAGGTACAAAAAAGCGTTCAAGTAATGTAATCTGGCCAAAACTGCTTGATCTGATGCATTATGCTTCATTTATATGCCTTTACTCAATGAGCACAAATGATCAGTTTAAAATCATCACTTTAACTGGACGATCAACTTGACATATCCGCACTAAATCGTCCTTAACTTTTGATTTAGAGCTCAGAATGACACGAATCCAATGCCCACATTAAGGTAGCTCAAGTTTCTTAATTATGACAAAATTTTAGGCAGAAATAGAGAAGACAAAATGTCCAAGTAATCCAATATATCATGAACTACGTGATGTCATTCTTTATGCATCATTTATAACTCTTTAATCAATGAGCACCAATGTTCAGTTCAGAAAGATTACTTTAACTGGCCGTTCAACATGACATGTCCGCACTAAATCGTCTGTAACTTTTGATTTAGAGCTCAGAATGACACGAATCCAATGCCCACATTAAGCTAGCTCAGTTTTTATATTATGACAAAATTTGAGAGAAAAATGGATAAGAAAAAGCATCCAAGTAATCAATTCTATCTTGAACTACGTGATGCATGCATTATGCTTCATTTGTAAGCCTTTACTCAATGAGCACCAATGATCTGTTTAAAATGATCACTTTTACTTGCCGATCAACTTGACATGTGTGCACTAAATCGTCTGTCACTTTTGATTTAGAGTTCAAAATGACACGAATCAAATGCCCACGTTAAACTAGCTAAATTTTCTATACTGTGACAAAATTTGAGACAGAAATAGATACGGCAAAGCGTCCATGTAATCCAATCTATAATGAACTACGTGATACCATGTATTATGCTTCATTTATATGCATTTACTCAATGAGCACCAATGATCAGTTAAGAATGATCACTTTAACTGGCCGGTCAACTTGACATGTCCACACAAAATCGTCCCTAACTTTTGATTTGGAGCTTAGAATGACATGAATCCAATGCCCATTATAAGCTAGCACAATTCTCTATGTTGAAACAAAATTTGAGATAGAAATAGATACAAAAAGTGTTCAAGTAATCCAGTCTAGCCAAAACTGCATGAACCCATGCATTATGGTTCATTTATTAACCTTTACTCAGTGAGCACAAATGATCAGTTTAGAATGATCACTTTAACTGGCCGATCAACTTGACATGTTCGCACTAAATCGTCCATAAATTTTGATTTAAAGCTCAGAATGACACGAGTCCAATGCCCACGTTAAGCTAGCTCAATTTTCTATATTATGACAAAACTTGAGGCATAAATAGATATGACAAAGCGTCCAAACAATCCAGTCTATCCAGGACTGCGTGATGTCATGCATTATGCATAATTTATAAGCCTTTACTCAATTAGCACCAATGATCAGTTTAGAATGATCACTTTTGCTGGCCGATCAACTTGACATGATCGCACTAAATCGTCTGTAACTTATGATTCAAGCTCAGAATGACACGAATCCAATGCCCATGTAAGCTAGCTCAGTTTTCGTTTTCTATATTGTGATAAATTTGAGATAGAAATAGATACGACAAAGGGTCCAAGGAATCCAATCTATCCCTAACTGCATGATGTCATGTATTTTGCTTCATTTGTAATCCTTTACTCAATGAGCACCAATGATCAGTTTAGAATGATCACTTTAACTGGCCGATCAACTTGACATGTTTGCACTAAATCGTCCATAACTTTTTATTTAAAGATCAGAATGACATGAATCCAATGCCCACGCTAATCTAGCTCAATTTTCAATATTGTGAAAAAATTGAGATTTAAATGGATTAAAAAAGTGTTCAATGAATCCAATCTAGCTGAAACTGCATGATGCGATGCATTATTCTTCATTTATAAGCATTTAATCAAGTATCACCAATGATCAATTTAGAATGGTCATTTTAACTGGCAGATCAACTTGACATATTTGAACTAAATCTTCCGTAACTTTTGATTAGAGTTCAAAATGACATGAATCCAAGGTGCACGTTGGGCTAGGCTAGTTAAAGTGATCATACTAAACTGATCATTGGTGCACATTGAGTAAAGGCTTATAAATGAAGCATAATGTATGGCAACAAACAGTTTTAGATAGATTGGATTACTTGAACGCTTTTTCATATCTATTTTTGTCTCAAATTTTGTTACAATATAGAAAATTGAGCTAGCTTAACGTGGGCATTAGATTCGTGTGTTTCTGAACTTTAAATCAAAAGTTACAGACGATTTAGTGCGAATATGTCAGGTTGATCTGGAAATTAGAAGGATCATTTTAAACTGACCATTGGTGCTCATTGAGTAAAAGCTTATAAATGAAGAATAATGCATGGCATCACGCAATTTGGGATGGATTGGATTACTTTGACACTTTATCTTATCTATTTCTGTCTCAAATTTTATCAAAATTTAGAAAATTGAGCTAGTTTAACGTGGGCATTGGATTCATGTCATTTTAAGCCCTATATCAAAAGTTACAAATGATTTAGTGTGGACATGTCAAGTTGATCGGCTAGTTAAAGTGATCATACTAAACTGATCATTGGTGCACATTGAGTAAAGGCTTATAAATGAAGCATAATGCATGGCAGCAAACAGTTTTAGATAGATTGGAGTACTTGGACGCTTTGTCGTATCAATTTCTGTCTCAATATTTGTTTCAATATAGAAAATTGAGCTAGCTTAACGTGGGCATTGGATACTTGTCATTCTGAGTTCTAAATCGATGCGGACTATTTAGTGCGGACATGTCAAGTTGATTGGCAAGTTAAAATGATCATTCAAAACTAATCATTGGTGCTCATTAAGTAAAAACTTATAAATGAAGCATAAAGCATGGCATCAAGCAGTTTGGATGAATTGGATTACCTGGATACTTTGTCGTCTCTATCTGTCTCAAATTTTTTCATAATATAGAAAATTGAGTTAGATTAACGTGGGCATTAAATTCGTGTCACTTGAGCTCTAAATCAAAAGTTACGGAAGATTTAGTGCAGACATGTCAAGTTTATCGAGCAGTTAATATGATTATTCTAAACTGATCATTGGTGCTCATTGAGTCAAAGCTTATAAATGAAACATAATGCATGACATCACACAGTTTGAGATAGATTGGATTACTTGGATGCTTTGTCGTATCTAGCTTTGTCTAAAATTTTGTCAGAATATAGAAAACTGAACTAGCTTAATGTGGGCATTGGATTCGTGTCATTCTGAGCTATAAATCAAAAGTTATTACGATTTAGTGCGGACATGTCAAGTTGATCGGACAGTTAAAGTGATAGTTCTAAACTGATCATTCGTGCTCATTAAGTAAAGGCTTTTAAATGAAGCATAAAACAAGGCATCACACATTTTTGGATAGATTGGATTACCTGGATGCTTTGTCGTCTCAATTTCTATATTAAATTTAGTCAAAAATATAGAAAATTTAGCTAGTTAAACGTGGGCATTGGATTCTTGTCATTTTGAGGTCTAAATCCAAAGTTATGAACGATTTAGTGCGGACATGTCAAGTTGATCGGCCAGTTAATATGTTTATTCTAAACTGATCAATGGTGCTCATTGAATCAAGGCATATAAATGAAACATAATGCATGGTATCGCCCAGTTTTGGATAGATTGGATCACTTGGATGTTTTGTCCTATATTGTTTTGTTTCAAATTTGGTCACAATATTTAAAATTGAACTAGCTTAATTTGGGCACTGGATTCCTGTCATTTTGAGCTATAAATCAAAAGTTATGGATGAATTAGTGCGGACATGTCAAGTTGATCGGAAAGTTAAAAGGATCACTCTAAACTGATTATTGGTGCTCATTGAGTAAAAGCTTATAAATGAAGAATAATGCATGGCGTCACGTAGTTTGAGATCGATTGGATTACTTGGATGCTTTTTTGTTTCTATTTATGTCTCAAAGTTTGTCACAATATAGAAAATTGAGCTAGCTTAACGTGGGCACTGGATTCGTGTGTTTGTGAGCTCCAAATCAAAAGTTACGGACGATTTAGTTCGAACATGTCAAGTTGATCGGGTAATTAAAATGATCATTCTAAACTGATCATTGGTGCTCATTGAGTAAAAGCTTCTAAATGAAGAATAATGCATGGCATCACACAATTTGGGTTGGATTGGATTACTTGGACGCTTTGTCGTATCTATTTCTGTCTCAAATTTTATCAAAATATAGAAAATTGAGCTACCTTAATGTGGGCATTGGATTCGTATCATTTTAAGCCCTAATCAAAAGTTATGAATGATATAGTGCAGACTTCTCAAGTTAATCGGCTAGTTAAAGTGATCATTCTAAACTGATCATTGGTGCACCTTGAGTAAAGCCTTATAAATGAAACAGAAAGCATGGCATCAAGCAGTATGGATAGATTGGATTTCTTCGATGCTATATCGTCTCTATTTCTGTCTCAAATTCTGTCAAAATATAGAAAATTGAACTAGCTTAACGTGTGCATTGGATTCGTGTCGTTCTTAACTCTAAATCAAAAGTTACGTACGATTTAGTGCGGATATGTCAAGTTCAACGGCTAGTTAATATGATTATTCTAAACTGATCATTGGTGCTTATTGAGTCAAAGCTTGTAAATGAAGCATAATACAAGGCATCACACAGTTTGGGATAAATTGGATTACTTGGATGCTTTTTCGTATTTAGTTTGGTCTCAAATTTTGTCATAATATAGAACATTGAACTAGGTTAATGTGGGCATTGGATTCGTGTCATTCTGAGATTTAAATCAAAAGTTATGGACAAATTAGTGCAGACATGTCAAGTTGATCGACAATTTAAAAGGATCATTCTAAACTGATTATTGGTGCTCATTGAGTAAAAGCTTATAAATGAGGAATAATGCATGACATCACGCAGTTTGGGATGGATTGGATTACTTTGATGCTTTGTCATATCTATTTCTGTCTCAATTTTTATCAAAATATAGACAATTGAGCTAGCTTAACGTAGGCATTGGATTCGTGTCATTTTAAGCCCTATATCAAAAGTTATGATTGATTTTGTGCGGACATGTCAAGTTGATCAGCTAGTTAAAGTGATCATACTAAACTGATCATTGGTGCACATTGAGTAAAGGCTTATAAATGAAGCATAATGCATGGCATCAAACAGTTTTAGATAGATTGGGTTACTTGGACGCTTTGTCGTATCTATTTCTGTCTCAATTTTTTGTTTCAATATAGAAAATTGAGCTAGCTTAACGTTGGCATTGGATTTGTATCATTATGAGCTCTAAATCGATGCGGACTATTTAATGCGGGCATGTCAAGTTGATTGGCAAGTTAAAATGATCATTCTAAACTAATCGTTGGTGCTCATTAAGTAAAAGCTTATAAATGAAGCATAAAGCATGGAATCAAGCAGTTTGGATAAATTGGATTACTTGGACGCTTTGTCGTCTCTATTTCTGTCTCAAATTCTGTAAAAATAGAGATAGTTAAGCTAGATTAACGTGGGCATTGGATTCGTGTAATTTTGAACTCTAAATCAAAAGTTATGGAAGATTTAGTGTGGACATGTCAAGTTTATCGGCCAGTTAATATGATTATTCTAAACTGATCATTGGTGTTCATTGAGTTAAAGCTTATAAATGAAACATAATACATGGTATCACACACTTTGGGATAGATTTGATTACTTGGATGCTTTGTTGTATCTAGCTTTATCTCAAATTTTGTCACAATATAGAAAATTGAACTAGGTTAATGTGGGCATTGGATTCGTGTCATTCTGAGATATAAATCAAAAGTTATGGAGGAATTAGTGGAAACATGTCAAGTTGATCGGCAATTAAAAAAGATCATTCTAAACTGATTATTGGTGCTCATTGAGTAAAAGCTTATAGATGAAGAATAATGCATGGCATAACGCAGTTTGGGATGGATTGGATTTCTTTGACGCTTTGTCGTATCTATTTCTGTCTCAAATTTTATCAAAATATAGAAAATTGAGCTACCTTAACGTGGGCATTAGATTCGTGTCAGTTTAAGCCTTATATCAAAAGTTACGAATGATTTAGTGCAGATATGTCAAGTTGATCGGCTAGTTAAAGTGATCATACTAAACTGATCATTGGTGCACATTTAGTAATGGCTTATAAATGAAGCATAATGCATGGCATGAAACAGTTTTAGATTGATTTTACATTTTGGACGCTTTGTCGTATCTATTTCTGTCTCAGTTTTTGTTTCAATATAGAAAATTGAGCTAGTTTAACGTTGGCATTGGATTTGTGTCATTCTGAGCTCTAAATTGTTGCGGACTATTTAGTGCGGACATGTCAAGTTGATTGGCAAGTTAAAATGATCATTCTAAACTAATCGTTGGTGCTCATTAAGTAAAAGCTTATAAATGAAGCATAAAGCATGGCATCAAGCAGTTTGGATAAATTGGATTTCTTGGACGCTTTGTCATCTCTATTTCTTTCTCAAATTCTGTCAAAATATAGAAAATTGAACTAGCTTAACGTGGGCATTGAATTCGTGTCATTTTGAGCTTTAAATCAAAAGTTATGGACAATTTAGTGCGGATATGTCAAGTTCAACGGCCAGTTAATATGATTATTCTAAACTGATCATTGGTGCTCATTTAATCAAAGCTAATAAAGGAAGCATAATTCATGGCATCAAGCAGTTTGGATAAACTAGATTACTTGGACGCTTTGTCGTCTCTATTTCTGTCTAAAATTCTGTCAAAATATAGAAAATTGAACTAGCTTAACGTGGGCATTGGATTCGTGTCATTCTGAGCTCTAAATCAAAAGTTATGGACGATTTAGTGCAAAAATGTCAAGTTGATCGGGCAATTAAAATGATCATTCTAAACTGATCATTAGTGCTCAATGAGTAAATGATTTTAAATGAAGAATAATGCATTACATCATGCAATTTTGGATGGATTGGATTACTTGGACGCTTTGTCGTATCGATTTCTGTCTCAAATTGTATCAAAATATAGAAAATTGAGCTAGCTTGACGTGTGCATAGGATTCGTGTCATTTTAAGCCCTGAATCAAAAGTTACTAATGATTTAGTGCGGACTACGTGACGGACGATTTATTGCAGACATGTAAAAATGATCGGCCAATTAAAGTGATCATTCTAAACTGATCATTGGTGCTCATTGAGTAAAGGCTTATAAATGAAGCATAATGCATGACATCATGTAGTTCGGGATAGATTAGATTACTTGAATGCTTTTTCGTATTATTTATGTCTCAAATTTTGTCAAAATATAGAAAATTGAGCTAGCTTAGCCTGGGCATTGGATTCATGTCATTCTGAGCTCTAAATCAAAAGTTAGGGACGATTTAGTGCGAACATGTCAAGTTGATCGGCCAGTTAATGTGATCATTCTAAACTAATCACTGGGGCTCATTGAATAAAGGCTTATAAATGAAGCATAATGCATGGCATCACGCAGTTTTGGCTGGATTGGATAATGCATGACATCACGGAGTTCAGGATAGATTGGATTTCTTGGACGCTTTGTCGTATCTATTTCTATCTCAAATTTTGTCACAATATAGAAAATTGAGCTAGCTTAACGTGGGCATTTGATTCGAGTCAATTTTAGCTCTAAAACATAAGTTACAGATGACCTAATGTGGAAATGTCAAGTTGATCGTGCCGTTATAGTGATCATTCTAAGCTGATCATTGTTGCTCATTGAGTAAAGGCTTATAAATGAAGCATAATGCATGGCATCACGCAGTTTTGGCTAGATTGGATTACTTGAACGCTTTTTCATATCTGTTTCTTTTTCAAATTTTGTCACAATAGAGAAAATTTCTTAACGTGACATGAATCCAATGCCTACGTTCACCTAGTTCAATGTTCTATATTTTGACAGAATTTAAGACACAAACAGATACGTTAAAGCGTCCAAGTAAACCAATTTATCCAAACAGCTTGATGGCACGCCTTATGCTTCGTTTATAAGCTTTTACTTAATGAGAACCAATGATTAGTTTAGAATGATCATTTTAACTTGACAATCAACTTGACATGTCCGCACTAAATAGTCCGCATCGATTTAGAGCTCAGAATGACACAAATCCAATGCCAACGTTAAGCTAGATCAATTTTCTATATTGAAACAAAAAATTAAGACAAATAGATACGACAAAACGTCCAAGTAATCCAATCTATCTAAAACTGTTTGATACCATGCACTATGCTTTATTTATAAGCCTTTACTCAATGTGCACTAATGATCAGTTTAGTATGATCACTTTAACTAGCCGATCAACTTGACATGTCTGCACTAAATCATTCGTAACTTTTGATATAGGGCTTGAAATGACACGAATCTAATGCCACGTTAAGCTAGCTCAATTTTCTATATTTTGGCAAAGTTTGAGACAAAAAATAGAGACGACAAAGGGTACAAGTAATCCAATCTATCTCAAACTGTGTGATGTCATGCTTTATGCTTCATTTATAAGCCTTTACATAATGTGCACCAATGATCAGTTTAGAATGATCACTTAAACTGGCCGATCAACTTGAAATATCCGCACTAAATCGTCCATAAATTTTGATTTATTGCTCTTCAAAAATTCAAATACTTTTCTTTTAAATTTACAGCTATTTAACTTCAACTAATAAAAATATATTGTACTTTTATAAAAATTAATTTTTATGGAACAAGAAAAATATTTAGAAATTAGAAAGAATATATTTTAAATCGTGTCCAATAAATTTTTGTAAAGAAAAAGTATTTTATCTTTTCATAACAAAATAATAGATAAATAGAATGTCTGTAATGGAACTCCACATCGTTTTTTATGTTGGTGTTTAAAGTTTTAAACATTTAATTTAAAACGAAAACAAATGTCGAGCAAAATAGTTTTTAGTAGAAAATACGCAATGTTCAATTAACCTTCATACATATAGTATATATAGACAAGAAACAAATGAATCCATTTTGAAGAAAACAACGAATTATAAACGTCATGTCTGTCCTACTCCATTTAAGGGTTGTGTTTACTCATGCACTATATATACATAGAACTACATATATGTGGCTTAAAATGACCTGAATCCAACGTCCACATTAAACTAGCTCAATTTTCTATATTTTGATAAAATTTGATACAGAAATAGATACGACAAAGTGTCAAAGTAATCCAATCCATCTCAAACTGCGTGATCCCATGCATTATTCTTCATTTATAAACTTTGACTAAATGAGCACCAATGATCAGTTTAGAATAATCATATTAATTGGTGTTGAACTTGACATATCCAGACTAAATCATCAGTAGGTTTTGATTCAGAGCTCAGAATGACACGAATCCAATGCCCACGTTAAGCTAGTTCAATTTTCTATATTTTGACAGAATTTGAGACAAAACATGATACGACAAAACATCCAAGAAATCCAATCTATCCCAAACTGCTTGATGTCATGCTTTCTGTTTCATTTATAAGGCTTTTCTATATGTGCACCAATGATCAGTTTAGTATGATCACTTTAACTAGTCGATCAACTTGACATGTCCGCACTAAATCATTCGTAACTTTTGATATAGGGCTCAAAATGACATGAATCCAATGCCCACGTTAACCTAGTTCAATGTTCTATATTTTGACAGAATTTCAGACACAAACAGATATGACAAAACGTCCAAGTAAACCAATTTATCCAAACAGCTTGATGCCACGCCTTATGTTTCGTTTATAAGCTTTTACTTAATGAGCACCAATGATTAGTTTAGAATGATCATTTTAACTTGACAATCAACTTGACATGTCCGCACTAAATAGTCCGCATCGATTTAGAGCTGAGAATGACACAAATCCAATGCCAACGTTAAGCTAGATCAATTTCCTATATTGAAACAAAAATTAAGACAAATAGATACGACAAAACGTCCAAGTAATCCAATCTATCTAAAATTGTTTGATACCATGCGTTATACTTCATTTATAAGCCTTTATTCAATGTGCACCAATGATTAGTTTAGTATGATCACTTTAACTAGCCGATCAACTTGACATGTCTGCACTAAATTATTCGTAACTTTTGATATAGGGCTTGAAATGATACAAATCCAATGCCCACGTTAAGCTAGCTCAATTTTCTATATTTTGGTAAAGTTTGAGACAAAAATAGAGACGACAAAGGGTACAAATAATCCAATCTATCCCAAACTGCATGATGCCATGCTTTATGCTTCATTTATAAGCCTTTACATAATGAGCACCAATGATCAATTTAGAATGATCACTTAATCTGGCCGATCAACTTGACATGTCCGTACTAAATCGTCCAGAAATTTTGATTTATTGCTCTTCAAAAATTCAAATACTTTTCTATTAAATTTACAGCTATTTAACTTCAACTAATAAAAATATATTGTACTTTTATAAAAATTAATTTTTATGGAACAAGAATAATATTTAGAAATTAGAAAGAATATATTTTAAATCGTTTCCAATAAATTTTTGTATAGAAAAGTATTTTATCTTTTCATAACAAAATAATAGATAATTAAAATGTCTGTAATGGAACTCCTCATCGTTTTTTATGTTGGTGTTTAAAGTTTTAAACATTTAATTTAAAACGAAAACAAATGCCGAGCAAAATAGTTTTTAGTAGAAAATACGCAATGTTCAATTAACCTTCATACATATAGTATATATAGACAAGAAACAAATGAATCCATTTTGAAGAAAACAACGAATTATAAACGTCATGTCTGTCCTACTCCATTTAAGGGTTGTGTTTACTCATGCACTATATATACATAGAACTACATATATGTGGCTTAAAATGACCTGAATCCAACGTCCACATTAAACTAGCTCAATTTTCTATATTTTGATAAAATTTGATACAGAAATAGATACGACAAAGTGTCAAAGTAATCCAATCCATCTCAAACTGCGTGATTCCATGCATTATTCTTCATTTATAAGCTTTTACTCCATGAGCACCAGTGATCTGTTTAGAATGATCCTTCTAATTGCCCGATCAACCTGACATATTCGCACTAAATCGTCCATAACTTTTGATTTAGAGTTCAGAAACACACGAATCTAATGCCCACGTTAAGCTAGCTCAATTTTCTATATCTTAACAACATTTGAGACAAAAATAGATACGACAAAGCATCCAAGTAATCCAATCTATCTAAAATTTTTTGATGCCATGCATTATGCTTCATTTATAAACCTTTACTCAATGTGCACCAATGATCAGTTTAGAATGATCACTTTAACTACCTGATCAACTTGACATGTCCGCACTAAATCATTCGTAACTTTTGATATAGGGCTTAAAATGACATGAATCCGATACCCACGTTAAACTAGCTCAATTTTCTATAGTTTGATAAAATTTGAGAAAGAAATAGATATGACAAAGCGTCAAAGTAATCTAATCCATCTCAAAATGCGTGATCTCATGCATTATTCTTCATTTATAAGCTTTTCTTCCATGAGCACCAGTGATCAGTTTAGAATGATCCTTCTAATTGCCCGATCAACCTCACATATTCGCACTAAATCGTCCGTAACTTTTGATTTAGAGTTCAGAAACACACGAATCTAATGCCCACATTAAGCTAGCTCAATTTTCTATATCAAAAAAACATTTGAGACAAAAAATAGATACGACAAACCATCCAAGTAATCCAATCTATCTAAAACTTTTTGATGCCATGCATTATGCTTCATTTATAAGCTCTTACTCAATGTGCACCAATGATCAGTTTTGAATGATCACTTTAACTAGCCAATTAACTTGACATGCTCGCACTAAATCATTCGTAACTTTTGATTTAGGGCTTAAAATGATACGAATCCAGTGCCCACGATAAGCTAGCTCAATTTTCTGTATTTTGGTAAAATTTGAGGTAGAAATAGATATGACAAAGCGTACAAGTAATCCAATCCATCCCAAATTGCGTGATTCCATGCATTATTCTTCATTTAAAAGCTTTTACTCAATGAGCACCAATGATCAGTTTAGAATGATCATTTTAATTGCCCGATCAACTTGACATGTTCGCACTAAATCGTCCGTAACTTTTGATTTAGAGCTCAGAATGACACGAATCCAATGCCCATGTTAAGCTAGTTCAATTTTCTATATTTTGACATAATTTGAGACAAAATTAGAGACGAAAAAGCATCAAAATAATCCAATCGATCCCAAACTACGTGATGCCATGCATTATTTTTCATTTATAAGCTTTGACTAAATGAGCACCAATGATTAGTTTAGAATAATCATATTAATTGGAGTTGAACTTGACATATCCGCACTAAATCATCCGTAGGTTTTTATTCAGAGCTCAGAATAACACGAATCCAATGCCCACGTGAAGCTAGTTCAATTTTCTATATTTTGACAGAATTTGAAACAAAACAAGATACGACAAAACATCCAAGAAATCCAATCTATCCCAAACTGCTTGATGCCATGCTTTCTGTTTCATTTATAAGCCTTCTCTCAATGTGCACCAATGATCAGTTTAGTAAGATCACTTTAACTAGTCGATCAACTTGACATGCCCGCACTAAATCATTCGTAACTTTTGATATAGGACTCAAAATGACATGAATCCAATGCCCATGTTAGCCTAGTTAAATTTTCTATATTTTGACAGAATTTAAGACACAAACAGATACGACAAAGCGTCCAAGTAAACCAATTTATTCCAAACAGCTTGATGTCATGCTTTATGCTTCGTTTATGAGCTTTTATTTAATGAGCACCAATGATTAGTTTAGAATGACAATTTTAACTTGACAATCAACTTGACATGTCTGCACTAAATAGTCCGCATCGATTTAGAACTCAGAATGACACAAATCCAATGCCAACGTTAAGCTAGATCAATTTTCTATATTGAAACAAAAATTAAGACTAATAGATACGACAAAACGTCCAAGTAATCCAATCTATCTAAAACTGTTTGATGTCATGCATTATGCTTCATTTATAAGCCTTTACTCAATGTGCACTAATGATCAGTTTAGTATGCTCACTTTAACTAGCCGATCAACTTGACATGTCCGCACTAAATCATTCATAACTTTTGATATAGGGCTTGAAATGACACGAATCCAATGCCCACGTTAAGCTAGCTCAATTTTCTATATTTTGGCAAAGTTTGAGACAAAAAATAGAGATGACAAAGGGTACAAGTAATCCAATCTATCCCAAACTGTGTGATGCCATGCTTTATGTTTCATTTATAAGCCTTTACATAATGTGCACCAATGATCAGTTTAGAATGTTCACTTAAACTGGCCGATCAACTTGAAATGTCCACACTAAATCGTCAATAAATGTTGATTTATTGCTCAGAATAACACGAATCCAATGCCCACATTAAGCTAGTTCAATTTTCTATATTGTGACAAAATTTGAGACAAAACTAGAGACGACAAAGTGTCCAAGTATTCCAATCTATCCCAAACTGCGTGATGCCATGCATTATGCTTCATTTATAAGCTTTGACTCAATGAGCACCAATGTTCAGTTTAGAATAATCATAATAACTAGACAATCAACATGACATGCATGCACTAAATCGTCTGTAACTTTTGATTTAGAGCTCAAAATGACACCAATCCAATAACCACGTTAATCTAGCTCAATTTTCTATATTTTGACAGAATTTGAGACAGAAATAGAGACGATAAAGCGTCCAACTAATCCAATCTATCCAAGCTGCTTGATGCCATGCTTTATGGTTCATTTATAAGCTTTTACTTAATGAGCACCAATGATTAGTTTATAGCGATCACTTTAACTTGCCAAACAACTTGACATGTCCGCACAAAATAGTCCGCATTGATTTAGAGCTCAAAATGACATGAATCCAATGCCCACGTTAAGCTAGCTCAATTTTCTATATTGTAACAAAAATTGAGACAGAAATAGATATGACAAAGCATCCAAGTAATCCAATCTTTCTAAAACTGTTTGATGCCATGCGTTATGCTTCATTTATAAGCCTTTATTCAATGTGCACCAATGATCAGTTTAGTATGATCACTTTAACTAGCCGATCAACTTGACATGTCTGCACTAAATTATTCGTAACTTTTGATATAGGGCCTGAAATGATACGAATCCAATGCCCACGTTAAGCTAGCTCAATTTTCTATATTTTGGCAAAGTTTGACACAAAAATAGAGACGACAAAGGGTACAAGTAATCCAATCTATCCCAAACTGCGTGATGCCATGCTTTACGCTTCATTTATAAGCCTTTACATAATGACCACCAATGATCAGTTTAGAATGATCACTTAAACTGGCCGATCAACTTGACATGTCCGCACTAAATCGTCTATAAATTTTGATTTATTGCTCTTCAAAAATTCAAATACTTTTCTTTTAAATTTACAGCTATTTAACTTCAACTAATAAAAATATATTGTACTTTTATAGAAATTAATTTTTATGGAACAAGAAAAATATTTAGAAATTAGAAAGAATATATTTTAAATCGTTTCCAATAAATTATTGTAAAGAAAAAGTATTTTATCTTTCCATCACAAAATAATAGATAAATAAAATGTCTGTAATGGAACTCCACATCGTTTTTTATGTTGGTGTTTAAAGTTTTAAACATTTAATTTAAAACGAAAACAAATGCCGAGCGAAATAGTTTTTAGTAGAAAATACGCAATGTTCAATTAACCTTCATACATATAGTATATATAGACCAGAAACAAATGAATCCATTTTGAAGAAAACAACGAATTATAAACGTCATGTCTGTCCTACTCCATTTAAGGGTTGTGTTTACTCATGCACTATATATACATAGAACTACATATATGTGGCTTAAAATGACCTGAATCCAACGTCCACATTAAACTAGCTCAATTTTCTATATTTTGATAAAATTTGATACAGAAATAGATACGACAAAGTGTCAAAGTAATCCAATCCATCTCAAACTGCGTGATTCCATGCATTATTCTTCATTTATAAGCTTTTACTCCATGAGCACCAGTGATCTGTTTAGAATGATCCTTCTAATTGCCCGATCAACCTGACATATTCGCACTAAATCGTCCATAACTTTTGATTTAGAGTTCAGAAACACACGAATCTAATGCCCACGTTAAGCTAGCTCAATTTTCTATATCTTAACAACATTTGAGACAAAAATAAATACGACAAAGCATCCAAGTAATCCAATCTATCTAAAAATTTTTGATGCCATGCATTATGCTTCATTTATAAGCCTTTACTCAATGCGCACCAATGATCAGTTTAGAATGATCACTTTAACTACCTGATCAACTTGACATATCCGCACTAAATCATTCGTAACTTTTGATATAGGGCTTAAAATGACATGAATCCGATACCCACGTTAAACTAGCTCAATTTTCTATATTTTGATAAAATTTGAGACAGAAATAGATATGACAAAGCGTCAAAGTAATCTAATCCATCTCAAACTGCGTGATCTCATGCATTATTCTTCATTTATAAGCTTTTCTTCCATGAGCACCAGTGATCAGTTTAGAATGATCCTTCTAATTGCCCGATCAACCTCACATATTCGCACTAAATCGTCCGTAACTTTTGATTTAGAGTTCAGAAACACACGAATCTAATGCCCACGTTAAGCTAGTTCAATTTTTTATATCAAAAAAACATTTGAGACAAAAAAATAGATACGACAAACCATCCAAGTAATCCAATCTATCTAAAACTTTTTGATGCCATGCATTATGCTTAATTTTTAAGCTCTTACTCAATGTGCACCAATGATCAGTTTTGAATGATCACTTTAACTAGCCAATTAACTTGACATGCTCGCACTAAATCATTCGTAACTTTTGATTTAGGGCTTAAAATGATACGAATCCAGTGCCCACGTTAAGCTAGCTCAATTTTCTGTATTTTGGTAAAATTTGAGGCAGAAATAGATATGACAAAGCGTACAAGTAATCCAATCCATCCCAAATTGCGTGATGCCATGCATTATTCTTCATTTAAAAGCTTTTACTCAATGAGCACCAATGATCAGTTTAGAATGATCATTTTAATTGCCCGATCAACTTGACATGTTCGCACTAAATCGTCTGTAACTTTTGATTTAGAGCTCAGAATGACACGAATCCAATGCCCATGTTAAGCTAGTTCAATTTTCTATATTTTGACAGAATTTGAGACAAAATTAGAGACGAAAAAGCATCAAAATAATCCAATCGATCCCAAACTACGTGACGCCATGCATTATTCTTCATTTATAAGCTTTGACTAAATGAGCACCAATGATCAGTTGAGAATAATCATATTAATTGGAGTTGAACTTGACATATCCGCACTAAATCATCCGTAGGTTTTTATTCAGAGCTCAGAATGACACGAATCCAATGCCCACGTTAAGCTAGTTCAATTTTCTATATTTTGACAGAATTTGAAACAAAACAAGATACGACAAAACATCCAAGAAATCCAATCTATCCCAAACTGCTTGATGCCATGCTTTCTGTTTCATTTATAAGCCTTCTCTCAATGTGCACCAATGATCAGTTTAGTAAGATCACTTTAACTAGTCGATCAACTTGACATGTCCGCACTAAATCATTCGTAACTTTTGATATAGGACTCAAAATGACATGTATCCAATGCCCACGTTAGCCTAGTTCAATTTTCTATATTTTGACAAAATTTAAGACACAAACAGATACGACAAAGCGTCCAAGTAAACCAATTTATTCCAAACAGCTTGATGCCATGCTTTATGCTTCGTTTATAAGCTTTTATTTAATGAGCACCAATGATTAGTTTAGAATGACAATTTTAACTTGACAATCAACTTGACATGTCCGCACTAAATAGTCCACATCGATTTAGAACTCAGAATGACACAAATCCAATGCCAACGTTAAGCTAGATCAATTTTCTATATTGAAACAAAAATTAAGACTAATAGATATGACAAAACGTCCAAGTAATCCAATCTATCTAAAACTGTTTGATGTCATGCATTATGCTTCATTTATAAGCCTTTACTCAATGTGCACTAATGATCAGTTTAGTATGCTCACTTTAACTAGCCGATCAACTTGACATGTCCGCACTAAATCATTCGTAACTTTTGATATAGGGCTTGAAATGACACGAATCCAATGCCCACGTTAAGCTAGCTCAATTTTCTATATTTTGGCAAAGTTTGAGACAAAAAATAGAGACGACAAAGGGTACAAGTAATCCAGTCTATCCCAAACTGTGTGATGCCATGCTTTATGCTTCATTTATAAGCCTTTACATAATGTGCACCAATGATCAGTTTAGAATGATCACTTAAACTGGCCGATCAACTTGAAATATCCGCACTAAATCGTCCATAAATTTTGATTTATTGCTCTTCAAAAATTCAAATACTTTTCTTTTAAATTTACAGCTATTTAACTTCAACTAATAAAAATATATTGTACTTTTATAGAAATTAATTTTTATGGAACAAGAAAAATATTTAGAAATTAGAAAGAATATATTTTAAATCGTTTCCAATAAATTTTTGTAAAGAAAAAGTATTTTATCTTTTCATCACAAAATAATAGATAAATAAAATGTCTGTAATGGAACTCCACATCGTTTTTTATGTTGGTGTTTAAAGTTTTAAACATTTAATTTAAAACGAAAACAAATGCCGAGCGAAATAGTTTTTAGTAGAAAATACGCAATGTTCAATTAACCTTCATACATATAGTATATATAGACAAGAAACAAATGAATCCATTTTGAAGAAAACAACGAATTATAAACGTCATGTCTGTCCTACTCCATTTAAGGGTTGTGTTTACTCATGCACTATATATACATAGATCTACATATACGTGGCTTAAAATGACATGAATCCAACGTCCACATTAAACTAGCTCAATTTTCTATATTTTGATAAAATTTGATACAGAAATAGATACGACAAAGTGTCAAAGTAATCCAATCCATCTCAAACTGCGTGATTCCATGCATTATTCTTCATTTATAAGCTTTTACTCCATGAGCACCAGTGATCTGTTTAGAATGATCCTTCTAATTGCCCGATCAACCTGACATATTCGCACTAAATCGTCCATAACTTTTGATTTAGAGTTCAGAAACACACGAATCTAATGCCAACGTTAAGCTAGCTCAATTTTCTATATCTTAACAACATTTGAGACAAAAATAGATACGACAAAGCATCCAAGTAATCCAATCTATCTAAAATTTTTTGATGCCATGCATTATGCTTCATTTATAAACCTTTACTCAATGTGCACCAATGATCAGTTTAGAATGATCACTTTAACTAGCCAATTAACTTGACATGCCCGCACTAAATCATTCGTAACTTTTGATTTAGGGCTTAAAATGATAAGAATCCAATGCCCACGTTAAGCTAGCTCAATTTTCTGTATTTTGATTAAATTTGAGACAGAAATAGATACGATAAAGCGTCAAAGTAATATAATCCATCTCAAACTGCGTGATCCCATGCATTATTCTTCATTTATAAGCTTTTACTCCATGAGCACCAGTGATCTGTTTAGAATGATCCTTCTAATTGCCCGATCAACCTGACATATTCGCACTAAATCGTCCGTAACTTTTGATTTAGAGTTCAGAAACACACGAATCTAATGCCCATGTTAAGCTAGCTCAATTTTCTATATCGTAAAAACATTTGAGATAAAAATAGATACGACAAAGCATCCAAGTAATCCAATCTATCTAAAACTTTTTGATGCCATGCATTATGATTCATTTATAAGCTCTTACTCAATGTGCACCAATGATCAGTTTAGAATGATCACTTTAACTAGCCAATTAACTTGACATGCCCGCACTAAATCATTCGTAACTTTTGATTTAGAGCTGAAAATGACACCAATCCAATATCCACGTTAATCTAGCTCAATTTTCTATATTTTGACAGAATTTGAGACAGAAATAGAGACGATAAAGCGTCCAAGTAATCCAATCTATCCAAGCTGCTTGATGCCATGCTTTATGGTTCATTTATAAGCTTTTACTTAATGAGCACCAATGATTAGTTTATAACGATCACTTTTACTTGCCAAACAACTTGACATGTCCGCACAAAATATTCCGCATTGATTTAGAGCTCAAAATGACATGAATCCAATGCCCATGTTAAGCTAGCTCAATTTTCTATATTGTAACAAAAATTGAGACAGAAATAGATATGCTAAAGCGTCCAAGTAATCCAATCTATCTAAAACTGTTTGATGCCATGCATTATGCTTCATTTATAAGCCTTTATTCAATGTGCACCACTGATCAGTTTAGTATGATCACTTTAACTAGCCGATCAACTTGACATGTCCGCACTAAATCATTCCTAACTTATGATATAGGGCTTAAAATGATATGAATCCAAAACCCACGTTAAACTAGCTTAATTTTCAATATTTTGATAAAATTTGAGACAGAAATAGATACGACAAAGCGTCAAAGTAATCCAATCCATCCCACACTGTGTGATGCCATGCATTATTTTTCATTTATAAGCTTTTACTCAATGAGCACCAATGATCAGTTTAGAATTATCCTTTTAACTTACCGATCAACTTGACATGTCTACACTAATTCGTCCGTAACTTTTGATTTATGTCTCAGAATGACACGAATCCAATGTCCACATTAACCTAGTTCAATTTTCTATATTTTGAAAAAATTAGAGACAAAACTAGATACGACAAAGCATCCAAAAAATCCAATTTATCCCAAACTGCGTGATGCCGTGGATTATGCTTAATTTATAAGCTTTGACTCAATGAGCACCAATGATCAGTTTAGAATAATCATTTTAACTGGCCGATGAACTTGACATGTCCGCACTAAATCGTCCGTAATTTATGATTTATTGCTCAGAATGACACGAATCCAATGCCCACATTAAACTCGCTCAATTTTATATATTGTGACAAAATTTGAGGCAGAAATAGATACGAAACGCGTCCAAGTTATCCAATCTATCCCCAACTGCGTGATGTCATGCATTATGCATCCTTTATAAGCCTTTAATCAATGAGCACCAATAATCAGTTTAACTGGCCCATCAACTTGACATGTCTGCACTAAATCGTCCGTATCTTTTGATTTAGAGCTCAGAATGACACGAATCCAATACCCACGTTAAGCTGGTTCGATTTTCTATATAATTTGACAAAATTTGAGACAGAAATAGAGACGACAAAGCGTCCAAGTAATCCAATCTATCCAAACTGTTTGATGCCATGCTTTCTTTTCATTTATAAGCTTTTTCTTAATGAAGCCCAATGATTAGTTTAGAATGATCACTTTAATTGGCCAATCAATTTGACATGTCCGCACTGAATAGTCTGCATTGTTTTAGAGCTGAGAATGACACGAATCCAATGCCCACGTTAAGCAAGCTCAATTTTGTATATTGTAACAAAATTTGAGACAGAAATAGATACGACAAAGCGTCCAAGTAATCCAATCTATCTAAAACTGTTTGATGCCATGCATTATGCTTCATTTATAAGCCTTTACTCAATGTGCACCAATGATCAGTTTAGAATGATCACTTTAACTAGCCGATTAACTTGACATGTCCGCACTAAATCATTCGTAACTTTTAATTTAGGGCTTAAATTGACATAAATCCAATGCCCACGTTAAACTAGCTAAATTTTCTATATTTTGATAAAATTTGAGAGTGAAATAGATACGACAAATCATCCAAGTAATCAAATCCATCCCAAAATCCGTGATGCCATGCATTATTCTTCATTTAGAAGCTTTTACTCAATGAACACCAATGATCAGTTTAGAATGATCATTTTAATTGCCCGATCAACTTGACATGTTCGCACAAAAGCGTGCGTAACTTTTGATGTAGATCACAGAAACACACGAATCCAGTGCCCACATTAAGCTAGCTCAATTTTCTATATTGTGACAAACTTTGAGACACAAATAGATACGACAAAGCATCCAAGTAATCCAATCGATCCCAAACTACATGACACCATGCATTATTCTTCATTAATAAGCTTTTACTCAATGAGCACCAATGATAAGTTTAGAATAATCCTTTTAACTTGCTGATCAACCTGACATATTTGAACTAATTCGTCCATAACTTTTGATTTATAGCTCCGAATGACATGAATCCTATGCCCACATTACGCTAGTTCAATTTTCTATATTGTGACAAAACTAGATCCGACAAAGCGTCCAAGTAATCCAATCTACCCCAAACTGCGTGATGCCATGCGTTATGCTTCATTTATAAGATTTGTCTCAATGAACACCAATGATCAATTTTGAATAATCATATTAACTGGCCGATGAACTTGACATGTCCGCACTAAATCGTCTGTAACTTTTGATTTAGAGCTCAGAATGACACAAATCCAATGCCCACGTTAAGCTAGTTCAATTTTCTATATGTGACAAAATTGGAGACAAAACTAGATACGACAAAGCATCCAAGTAATCCAATCTATCCCAAACTGCGTGATACCATGCATTATGCTTCATCTATAAACCTTGACTCAATGAGCACCACTGATCATTTTAGAATAATAATATTAACTCGCCGATCATTGGTGCTCATTATGTAAAGGCTTATAAATGAAGCATAAAGCATGGCATCACGAAGTTTGGGATATATTGGATTACTTGGATGCTTTGTCGTCACTATTTCTATCTCAAATTTTGTCAAAATATAGAAAATTGAGCTAGCTTAACGTGGGCGTTGGATTCATGTCATTCCGAGGTCTAAATCACAAGTTACATACAATTTAGTGCGGACATGTCATGTTGATAGGCTAGTTAATATGAATATTCTAAATTGATCATTAGTGCTCATTAAGTAAGGGCTTAGAAATTAAGCATAATGCATGACATCATGTAGTTTTGGCTAGATTGGATTACTTGAACGCTTTTTTGTATGTACTTCTGTCTCAAATGTTGTCAGAACATAGAAAATTGAGCCAGCTTAACGTGGGCATTGGATTCATGTCATTTTGAGCTCTAAATCAAAAGTTACGGACGATTTAGTATGGACATGTCAAGTTGATCGGCCTGTTAAAATGATCATTCTTAACTGATCATTCGTGCCCATAGAGTAAAGGCATAATGAATGCCATCATGCAGTTCGGGATAGCTTGGATTTTTTGGATGCTTTTTCATATCTTTTTTGTCTCACATTCTGTCACAATATAGAAAATTGAGCTACCTTAACGTGGGCATTGGATTTGTGTCAGTCTGAGCTCTAAATCTTAAGTTACGGATGATTTAGTGCAGAAACGTCAAGTTGATCGGCCAGTTAAAATGATAAATCTTAACTGATCATTGGTGCTCATTGATTAATAGCTTATAAATGAAGCATAATGCATGGCATCACGCAATTTGGAATAGATTGGATTACTTGGATACTTTGTCATCTCTATTTATGTCTATAATTTGGTCAAAATATAGAAAATTGAGCTAGCTTAATGTGGACATTGGATTCTGTCATTCTTAGCTCTAAATCATAAGTTATAGACGATTTACTGTGGACATGTAAAGTTTCTAGGCCAGTTAAAGTGATCATTCTAAACTGACCATTGGTGCTAATAAAGTAAACGCTTATAAATGAAGCATATGGCATGGCATTACGAAGTTCGGGATAGATTGGATTACTTGGAAACTTTGTCATCTCTATTTCTATCTTACATTTTGTAAAAATATAGAAAATTGAGCTAGCTTAACATGAGCATTGGATTCTTGTCATTCCGAGGTCTAAATCAAAAGTTTCATACGATTTAGTGAGGACATGTCAAGTTGATAGACCAGTTAATATGATTATACTAAAATGATCATTGGTGCTCATTGAGTAAAGGCTTCTAAATGAATCATAATGCATGGCATCACACAGTTTCGGCTAGATTGAATTACTTGGACGGTTTTTCTTATCTGTTTCTGTTTCAAATTTTGTCACAATATAGAAAATTGTGATAGCTTAACTTGGGAATTGGATTCATATCATTTTGAGCTATAAATCAAAAGTTATGAACGTTTTAGTGCAGACATGTCAAGTTGATCTCCCAGTTAAATTGATCATTCTAAACTGATCATTGTTTCTCATTAAGTAAAAGCTTATAAATGTAGAATAATGAATGCCATCACGCAGTTCGGGATAGATTGGATTACTTAAACGCTTTTTCGTATCTATTTTTTTTGTCTTAAATTTTGTCACAATATAGAAAATTGAGTTAGCTTATCATGGGCATTGGTTCATGTCATTCTGAGCTCTAAATTAAAAGTAACGGATGATTTGGTGCAGACATGTCAAGTTGATAGGCTGGTTAAAATGAATATTTTGAACTGATCATTGGTGTTCTTTGAGTAAAGGCTTATAAATGAAACATAATGCATGGCATCACGCAGTTCGGGATAGATTGGATTACTTGAATAGTTTGTCATATCTATTTATGCCTCAATTTTTTTTCACAATATAAAATATTGATCTAGTTTAATGTCGGCATTGGATTAATATCTTTCTCAGCTCTTAATCAAAAATTACAGACTATTTAGTGTGGAAATGTCAAATTGATTGGAAAGTCAAAATGATCGTTCTTAACTGATAATTGGTGCTCATTGATTAAAAGCTTATGAATGAAGCTTAATGCATGGCATCACGTAGTTTGGGATAGATTGGATTAGTTGGACGCTTTGCCGTTTTTTTTTCTATAATTTTTCAAAATACAGAAAATTGAGCTAGCTTAGCGTGGGCATTGGATTCGTGTCATTCTGAGCTCTAAACCATAAGTTACGGATGATTTAGTGTAGATCTGTAAAGTTTCCATGCCAGTTAAAGTGATCATTCTAAATTGATCATTGGTGCTGATAAAGTAAACACTTAAAAATGAAGCATAAAGCATGGCATTATGATGTTCGGGATAGATTGGATTTCTTGGATGCTTTGTCGTCTCTACTTCTATGTCAAATTTTGTCAAAATATAGAAAATTGAGCTAGCTTAACGTTGGCATTGGATTTGTCATTCCGAGATCTAAATCAAAAGTTACATACAATTTAATGCGTACATGTCAAGTTAATAGGCCAGTTAATATGATTATTCTAAAACAATCATTGGTGCTCTCTGAGAAGAGGTTTATAAATGAAGCATAATGCATAGCATCACACAGTTTCAGAGAGATTAAATTTCTTGGACGGTTTTTTGTATCGATTTCTGTTTCAAATTTTGTTACAATATAGAAAATTGTGATAGTTTAACGTGGGAATTGGATTCGTGTCATTTTGAGCTATAAATCAAAAGATATGAGCGATTTAGTGCGGACATGTCAAGTTGATTGACCAGTTAAAGTGATCATTCTATATTGATCATTGGTGCTCATTAAGTAAAGGCTAGTAAATGTAACATAATGAATGCCATCATGCAGTTTGGGATAGATTGGATTACTTAGAAACTTTTTCGTATCTATTTTTGTCTTAAATTTTGTCACAATATAGAAAATTGAGTTAGCTTATCATGGGCATTGGATTCATGTCATTCTGAGATCTAAATAAAAAGTTACGGATGATTTGGTGCAGACATGCCAAGTTGATCGGCAAGTTAAAATAATTATTCTGAACTGATCATTGGTGTTCATTGAGTAAATGCTTATAAATGAAGCATAATGCATGGTATCACGCAGTTCGGGATAGGTTGGATTACTTGAACAGTTTGTCGTATCTATTTATGTCTCAATTTTTTATTGGATTACATGAACAGTTTGTCGTATCTATTTATGTCTCAATTTTTTCACAATATAAAAAAATTGTGCTAGTTTAACGTGGGCATTGGATTAATCCCTTTCTCAGCTCTAAATCGAAATTTATGGACCATTTAGTGTGGAAATGGCAATTTGATCGGAAAGTTGAAATGATCATTCTTAACTGTTAATTGGTGCTCATTGATTAAAAGCTTATAAATGAAGCATAATGCATGGCATCACGTATTTTGGGATAGATTGGATTAGTTGGACGCTTTGTCATCTCTATTTTTGTCTATTATTTTTTAAAATATAGAAAATTGAGCTAGCTTAACGTGGACATTGGATTCGTGTCATTCTGATCTCTAAATCATAAGTTACGGACGATTTAGTGCGGACATGTCAAGTTGATTGGCCAGTTAAAATGATCATTCTAAACAGATCATTGGTGCAGATTAAGTAAACGCTTATAAAAGAAGCATAAAGCATGGCATCACGAGATTTGGGATAGATTGGATTACTTGTACGCTTTGTCGTCTCTATTTCTATCTCAAAGTTTTTCAAAATATAGAAAATTGAGCTATCTTAATGTGGGCATTGGATTCTTGTTATTCCGAGGTCTAAATCAAAAGTTACATACGATTTAGTGCGGACATATCAAGTTGATCAGCCAGTTAAAATGATTATTCTAAACTGATCATTAGTGCTCATTGAGTAAAGGCTTATAAATGACACATAATGCATGGCATCACACAATTTTGGCTAGATTGGATTACTTGGACGCTTTTCATATCTATTTTTGTCTCAAATTTTGTCACAATATAGAAAATTGAGCCAGCTTAACGTGGGCATGAGATTCGTGTCATTCCGAGCTCTAAATCAAAAGTTACAAACTATTTAGTGCGAACATGTCAAGTTGTTCGGATAGTTAAACTGATCATTCCTAACTTATTATTGGTGTTCATTGAGTAAAGGCTTATAGATGAAACAAAATGCATGGCATCACACAGTTCGGGATTGATTGGATTATTTGGAGGTTTTGTCGTATCTATTTCGGTCTCAAATTATGTCTTAATATAGAAAATTGAGCCAGCTTAACGTAGGCATTGGATTCGTATCATTATGAGCTCTGAATCAAAAGTTAGGGATTATTTAGTGCGGACATATCAAGTTGATCAGCCTGTTAAAGTGATCATTCTTAACTGATCATGGGTGCCAATAGAGTAAATGCTAATAAATGAAGCATAATGCATGGCATCACGCAATTTTGGATTGATTGGATTACTTGGACGTTTTTGTGTCTATTTATATCTCAAATTTGTCAAAATATAAAAATATAGGTAGCTTAGCATGGGCATTGGATTCATGTCATTCTGATCCCTAAATCAAAAGTTATGGACGATTTAGTGCGGACATGTCAAGTTGATCGCCCTGTTAAAGTGATCATTCTAAACTGATCATTGGTGCAGATTAAGTAAACACTTATAAAAGAATAATAAAGCATGGTATCACAAAATTTGGGATAGATTGGATTACTTGGATGCTTTCTCGTCTCTATTTCTATCTCAAATTTTGTCAAATTAATATAGAAAATTGAGCTAAGTTAACATAGGCATTGGATTCATGTCATTCCGAGGTCTAAATCAAAAGTTATATACAATTTAGTGCGGACATGTCATGTTGATAGGCCAGTTAATATGACTATTTTAAACTGATCATTAGTGCTCATTGAGTAAGGGCTTATAAGTTAAGCATAATCATGGTATCACGCAGTTTTGGTTAGATTGGATTACTTGTTCGCTTTTTCGTATCTATTTTTGTCTCAAATTTTCTCACAATATAGAAAGTTGAGCTAGTTTAATGTGGGCATTGGATTCGTGTCAGTCTGAACTTTAAATCGTACGTTAGAGATGATTTAGTGCAGGCATGTCAACTTGATCAGCCAATTAAAATGATCTTTCTTTACTGATCACTGGTGCTGATTGATTAAAAGCTTATAAGTGAAGCATAATGCATGACATCATGCACTTTGGAATAGATTGGATTATTTAGACTCTTTGTCGTCTCTATTTTTGTCTATAATTTTGTCAAAATATAGAAAATTGAGTTAGTTTAACGTCGGCATTGGATTCGTGTCATTCTTACCTCTAAATCATAAGTTACGGACAAATTTGTGTGGACATGTAAAGTTGCTAGGCCAGTTAAAGTGATCATTCTAAACTGAACATTGGTGCTGATAATTTTGTCAAAATATAGATAATTGAGTTAGTTTAACGTGGGCATTGGATTCGTGTCAGTCTGAACTTTAAATCGTACGTTATAGATGATTTAGTGCAGACATGTCAACTTGATCGGCCAATTAAAGTGATCTTTCTTTACTGATCATTGGTGCTCATTGATTAAAAGCTTATAAGTGAAGCATAATGCATGACATCACGCACTTTGGAATAGATTGGATTATTTAGACTCTTTGTCGTCTCTATTTCTGTCTATAATTTTGTCAAAATATAGAAAATTGAGTTAGTTTAACGTGGGCATTGGATTCGTGTCATTCTTACCTCTAAATCATAAGTTACGGACGAATTTGTGCGGACATGTAAAGTTGCTAGGCCCGTTAAAGTGATCATTCTAAACTGAACATTGGTGCTGATAAAGTAAATGCTTATAAATGAAGCATAAAGCATGGCATTACGAAGTTCCGGATAGATTGAATTACTTGGATGCTTTGTCGTCTCTACTTCTATCTCAATTTTTTTCAAAATATAGAAAATTGAGCTAGCTTAACATGGGCATTGGATTCGTGTCATTCCAAGGTCTAAATCAAAAGTTACATACGATATAGTGCGTAAATGTCAAGTTGATAGGCCAGTTAATATGATTATTCTAAACTGATCATTCTAGCTCATTAATTAAAGACTTATAAATGTAGCATAATGAATGTCATCATGCAGTTTGGGATAGATTGGATTACTTGGACGCTTTTTCGTACCTATTTTTGTTTTCAATTTTTTCTGAATATAGAAAATTGAGTTAGTTTAACATGGGCATTGGGTTCGTGTCATTCTGAGCTATAAATCAAAAGTTACACACGATTCAGTGCATACAAGTCAAGTTGATCGGCTAGTTAAAATGATTATTCTGATTTGATCATTGGTGCTCATTGAGCTAGCTTAACGTGAGCATTGGATTCATGTCTTTCTCAGCTCTAAATCTAAAGTTACGCACCATTTAGTGTGGAAATGTGAAGTTGATTGGAAATTTAAAATGATCATTTTTAACTGATAATTGGTACTCATTGATTAAAAGCTTATAAATAAAGCATAATACATGGAATCACGCAGTTTGGGATAAATTGGATTAGTTGGAAGCATTGTCATCTCCAATTCTGTCTATAATTTTTTCAAAATATAGAAATTTGAGCCAGCTTAACATGGGCATTGGATTCGTGTCATTCTGAGCTTTAAATCATAGGTTACAGACGATTTAGTGCAGACATGTCAAGTTGATCAGCCAGTTAAAGTGATCATTCTAAACTTATCATTGGTGCAGATTAAGTGAACGCTTATAAAAGATGCATTACTTGGACACTTTGCATCTCTATTTCTATAGAATAAAGGCTTGTAAATGAAGCATAATGCATGACATCACCCAGTTTGGGATAGGTTGGAATACTTGGATGCTATGTCGTATCTATTTCTGTCTCAAATTTGGTCACAATATAGAAAATTTAGCAAGTTTAACGTGGGCATTGGATTCTTGTCATTCTGAGCTCTAAATGATAAGCTATGAATGATTTAGGGCGGATATGTCAAGTTCATCGATCAGTTAAAATGATCATTCTTAACTGATTATTGCTGCTCATTGAGTGAAAGCTTGTAAATGAAACATAAGGCATGGCATCACGCAGTTCGGGATAGACTGGATTACTTGGACGCTTTGTCGTATCTATTTCTGTCTATTATGTTTTCAAAATATAGAAAATTGAGCTAGCTTAATGTGGGCATTGGATTTGTGTTATTCTGAACTCTTAATCCAAAGTTACGTACGATTTGGTACGGACATGTCAATTTGATTAGCAAGTTAAAATGATTATTCTTTACTGATCGTTGGTGCTCATGGAGTAAAGGATTATAAATGAAGCATAATGCATGACATCACGCAATTTTGGATAGATTTGATTACTGGATGCTTTGTCGTATCTATTTGGGTCTCAAATTTTGTCACAATATAGAAAATTGAGCTAGCTTAACGTGGACCTTGGATTCGTGTCATTCGAAGCTCTAAATCAAAAGTTACGGATGATTTAGTGCGGACATGTCAAGTTGGTCGGCCAGTTAAAATAATCATCCTTAACTGATCATTGGTTCCCATAGAGTAAAGACTTATAAATGAAGCATAATGCATGGCATCACCTTGTTTAGGATAGATTGGAATACTTGGATGCTTTGTCATATCTATTTTTGTCTCAAATTTTGTCACAATATAGAAATTGAGCAAGCTTAATACGGGCATTGGATTTGTGTCATTCTAAGCTCTAAATCATAAGTTACAGATGATTTCTACTAGACATGTCTTGTTGATCGCCCAGTTAAAGTGATCATTCTAAACTGTTCATTGGTGATCACTGAGTAAAGGCTTATAAATGAAGCATAATGCATGACATCACGTAGTTGGGGATAGATGCGATTACTTGGAATCTTTGTCGTATCTATCTCTTTCTCAAATTTTGTTAAAATATAGTAAATTGACCTAGCTTAACGTGGGTATTGGATTCGTGTCATTCTGAACTCTAAATCAAAAGTTACGGATGATTTAGTGCGGATATGTCAAGTTTATCGGCCAGTTAAACTGGTCATTCTAAACTTATCGTTGTTGTTCATTGCGTAAAGGCTTATAAATAAAGCATAATGCATGATATCACGCAGTTTGAGATAGATTGGAGTGCTTGGACACTTTGTCGTATCTATTTTTGTCTCAAATTTTGCCACAATATATAAAATTGAGCTAGCTTAACATGCGCATTGGATTCGTGTTATTCTCAGCTCTAAATCAATAGTTACAGACGATTTAGTGCGCACAAGTCAAGTTGATCGCCTTGTTAAAGTGATATTTCTTAACTGATCATTGGTGCTCATTGAGTAAAGGCTTATAAATGAAGCATAATGCATGGCATCACGCAGTTTTGGCTAGATTGGAATACTTGAATACTTTTGATATCTATTTCTGTCTCAAATTTGTCACAATATAGAAAATTGAGCTAGCTTAACGTGGGCATTGGATTCGTTTCAGTTTAAGCTCTAAATCATAAGTTACTGACGATTTAATGTGGACATCTCAAGTTGATCCGGCTGTTAAAGTGATCATTCTAAACTGATCATTGGTGCTTATTGAGTAAAAGCTTATAAATGAAGCACAATGCATGACATCACACAGTTTGGGATAGATATGATTACATGGACGCTTTGTCGCATCTATTTGTGTCTCAAATTTTGAGCTTGCTTAACGTGGGCATTTGATTTGTGTCATTCTGAGCTCTAAATCAAAAGTTACTGGTGATTTAGTGCGGACATGTCAAGTTGATCGGCCAATTAAAATGATCATTCTAAACTGATTAATGGTGCTCATTGAGTAAAGCCTTATAAATGAAGCATAATGCATGATATCACGCAGTTCGGGATAGGTTGGAGTGCTTGGACGCTTTGTCGTATCTATTTTTGTCTCAAATTTTTTCAGAATATATAAAATTAAGCTAGATTAACATGGGCATTGGATTCGTGTTATTCTCAGCTCTATATCAATAGTTACGGACGATTTAGTGCGGACATGTCAAGTTGATCGCCTAGTTAAAGTGATCATTCTAAACTGATCATTGGTGCTTATTGAGTAAAAGCTTATAAATGAAGCATAATGCATGACATCACATATTTCAGGATAGATTGGATTATTTGGACGCTTTGTTGTATCTATTTCGGTCTCAAATTTTGTCACAATATGGAAAATTGAGCTACCTTAACGTGGGCATTGGATTCGTGTCATTCTGAGCTCTAAAGCAAAAGTTACGGACAATTTAGTGTGGACATGTCAAGTTGATCGCCTAGTTAAAGTGATCATTCTAAGCTGATCATTGGTACTCATTAAGTAAATACTTATAAACGAAGCATAAAACATGGCATCACGCAGTTTGCGATTGAGTGGATTACTGGGACGCTTTGTCGTATCTAGTTCTATCTATAATTTGTTCACAATATAAAAAACTGAGCTAGCTTAACGCGGGCATTGGATTCGTGTCATTCTGAGCTCTAAATCAAAACTAAGGGACAATTTAGTGCAGGCATATCAAGTTCATCGGCCAGTTAAAGTGACCATTCTAAACTAAGCATTGGTGCTCATTGAGAAAAGGCTTATAAATGAAGCATAATGCATGGCATCACGCAGTTTTGCCTATATTTGATTACTTGAACACTTTTTCGTATATATTTTGTCTCAAATTTTCTCACAATATAGAAAACTGAGCAAGCTTAATATGGACATTGGATTCGTGTTATTACTATATCAAAAGTTACGGACGATTTAGTGCGTACATGTCAAGTTGATCGCCTAGTTAAAGTGATCATTCTAAACTTATCATTTGTGCTCATTTAGTAAAGGCTTATAAATGAACCATAATGCATGGCATCATGCGGTTTTGGCTAGATTGGATTACTTGAACACTTTTTTGTATATGTTTCTATCATAAATTTTCTCAACACATAGAGAATTTAGCTAGCTTAACGTGGGCATTGGATTCGTGTCATTCTGATCTCGAAATCAAAAGTTAGGGACGATTTAGTACGGGTATGTCAAGGTTATCGGCTTGTTAAAGTGATCATTCTAAACTCATCATTGGTGCTCATTGAGTAAAGGCTCATAAATGAATCATAATGCATGGCATCACGCAGTTTTCGCTAGATTAGATTACTTGAATGCATTTCATATCTATTTTTGTATCAATTTTTGTCACAATATAGAAAATTGAGCTAGCTTAATGTGGGCATTGGATTCATGTTATTCTGAGCTCTTAATCAAATGTTTCGGACGATTTAGTGCGGACATGTCAAGTTGATCGGCCAAGTAAAGTGATCATTCTAAACTGATCATTGGTGCTCATTGAGTCAAAGACTTACAAATGAAGCATAATGCATGACATCACGCAGTTCGGAATAGATTGGATTACTTGGACTCTTTGTCGTATATATTTGTGTATCAAATTTTGTCACAATAGAGAAAATTGAGCTACCATAACGTGGGCATTGGATTCGTGTTAATTGGAGCTCTAAATCAAAAGATACAGATGATTTAGTGCATACATGTTAAGTTGATCAGCCAGTTAAAGTGATCATTCTAAACTGATCACTAGTACTCATTGAGTAAAAGCTTATAAATGAAGCATAATGCAAGAAATCACGTAGTTCAGGATAGATTGGATTATTTGAACGCATTGTGGTATCTATTTCTGTCTCAAATTTTGTCACAATATAGAAAATTGAGCTACCTTAACGTGGGCATTGGATTCGTGTCATTCGGAGCTCTAAATCAAAAGTTACGGACGATTTAGTGCAGACATGTCAAGTTGATGGACTAGTTAAAGTGATCATTCTAAACTGATTATTGGTGCTCATTGATTAAAGGCTTATAAATGATGTATAATGCATGACATCACGCAGTTGGCGATAGATTGGATAACTTGGATGTGTTTCATATCTATTTCTGCCTCAAATTTTGTCACAACATATAAAATTGAGCGAGTTTATTGTGGGCATTGGATTCGTGTCATTCTGAGCAATAAATCATAAGTTACGGACGATTTAGTGCTGACATGTCAGTTGATTGGCAAGTTAGAGTAATCATTCTAAACTGATCATTGGTGCTCATTGAGTAAATGCTTATAAATGAAGCATAATGCATGACATCACATATTTCAGGATAGATTGGATTATTTGGACGCTTTGTTGTATCTATTTCGGTCTCAAATTTTGTCACAATATGGAAAATTGAGCTACCTTAACGTGGGCATTGGATTCGTGTCATTCTGAGCTCTAAAGCAAAAGTTACGGACGATTTAGTGTGGACATGTCAAGTTGATCGCCTAGTTAAAGTGATCATTCTAAGCTGATCATTGGTACTCATTAAGTAAATACTTATAAATGAAGCATAAAGCATGGCATCACGCAGTTTGGGATTGAGTGGATTACTGGGACGCTTTGTCGTATCTAGTTCTATCTATACTTTGTTCACAATATAAAAAACTGAGCTAGCTTAACGCGGGCATTGGATTCGTGTCATTCTGAGCTCTAAATCAAAACTAAGGGACAATTTAGTGCAGGCATATCAAGTTGATCGGCCAGTTAAAGTGACCATTCTAAACTAAGCATTGGTGCTCATTGAGAAAAGGCTTATAAATGAAGCATAATGCATGGCATCACGCAGTTTTGGCTATATTTGATTACTTGAACACTTTTTCGTATCTATTTTGTCTCAAATTTTCTCACAATCTAGAAAACTGAGCAAGCTTAATATGAACATTGGATTCGTGTTATTAATATATCAAAAGTTACGGACGATTTAGTGCGTACATGTCAAGTTGATCGCCTAGTTAAAGTGATCATTCTAAACTTATCATTTGTGCTCATTTAGTAAAGGCTTATAAATGAACCATAATGCATGGCATCATGCGGTTTTGGCTAGATTGGATTACTTGAACACTTTTTTGTATATGTTTCTATCATAAATTTTCTCAACACATAGAGAATTTAGCTAGCTTAACGTGGGCATTGGATTCGTGTCATTCTGATCTCGAAATCAAAAGTTAGGGACGATTTAGTACGGGTATGTCAAGTTGATCGGCTTGTTAAAGTGATCATTCTAAACTCATCATTGGTGCTCATTGAGTAAAGGCTCATAAATGAATCATAATGCATGGCATCACGCAGTTTTCGCTAGATTAGATTACTTGAATGCATTTCATATCTATTTTTGTATCAATTTTTGTCACAATATAGAAAATTGAGCTAGCTTAATGTGGGCATTGGATTCATGTTATTCTGAGCTCTTAATCAAATGTTTCGGACGATTTAGTGCGGACATGTCAAGTTGATCGGCCAAGTAAAGTGATCATTCTAAACTGATCATTGGTGCTCATTGAGTCAAAGACTTACAAATGATGCATAATGCATGACATCACGCAGTTCAGAATAGATTGGATTACTTGGACTCTTTGTCGTATATATTTGTGTATCAAATTTTGTCACAATAGAGAAAATTGAGCTACCATAACGTGGGCATTGGATTCGTATTAATTTGAGCTCTAAATCAAAAGATACAGATGATTTAGTGCATACATGTTAAGTTGATCGGCCAGTTAAAGTTCTCATTCTAAACTGATCACTAGTACTCATTGAGTAAAAGCTTATAAATGAAGCATAATGCAAGAAATCACGTAGTTCAGGATAGATTGGATTATTTGAACGCATTGTGGTATCTATTTCTGTCCCAAAATTTCGTCACAATATAGAAAATTGAGCTACCTTAACGTGGGCATTGGATTCGTGTCATTCGGAGCTCTAAATCAAAAGTTACGGACGATTTAGTGCAGACATGTCAAGTTGATGGACTAGTTAAAGTGATCATTCTAAACTGATTATTGGTGCTCATTGATTAAAGGCTTATAAATGATGTATAATGCATGACATCACGCAGTTGGCGATAGATTGGATAACTTGGATGTGTTTCGTATCTATTTCTGCCTCAAATTTTGTCACAACATATAAAATTGAGCGAGTTTATTGTGGGCATTGGATTCGTGTCATTCTGAGCAATAAATCATAAGTTACGGACGATTTAGTGCTGACATGTCAGTTGATCGGCAAGTTAGAGTAATCATTCTAAACTGATCATTGGTGCTCATTGAGTAAATGCTTATAAATGAAGCATAATGCATGGCATCACGCCGTTTGTGATATATTGGATTACATGGACACTTTGCCGTATCTATTTCATTCTCAAATTTTGTAACAATATAGAAAATTGAGCTAGGTTAACATGGGCATTGGAATCGTGTTATTTTGAGTTCTAAATACGGACGATTTAGTGCGGATATGTCAAATTGATCGCCTAATTAAAGTTATCATTCTAAGCTGCTCATTGGTGCTCATTGAGTAAAGGGTTATAAATGATTCATAATGCATGACATCATGCAATTCGGTGTAGATTGGATTACATGGACACTTTGTTGTATTTATTTTGGTCTCAAATTTTGTTGCAATATATAAAATTGAGCTAGCTTAACATGGGCATTGGATTCGTGTTATTCTCAGCTCTAAATCAATAGTTACAGACGATTTAGTGCGCACATGTCAAGTTGATCTCCTTGTTAAAGTGATAATTCTAAACTGATCATTGGTGCTCATTGAGTAAAGGCTTATAAATGAAGCATAATGCATGGCATCACGCAGTTTTGGCTAGATTGGAATACTTGAATACTTTTGATATCTATTTCTGTCTCAAATTTGTCACAATATAGAAAATTGAGCTAGCTTAACGTGGGCATTAGATTCGTTCCAGTTTTAGCTCTAAATCATAAGTTACTGACGATTTAATGCGGACATCTCAAGTTGATCGGGCTGTTAAAGTGATCATTCTAAACTTATCATTGGTGCTTATTGAGAAAAAGCTTATAAATGAAGCACAATGCATGACATCACACAGTTTGGGATAGATATGATTACATGGACGCTTTGTCGCATATATTTGTGTCTCAAATTTTGAGCTTGCTTAACGTGGGCATTTGATTTGTGTCATTTTGAGCTCTAAATCAGAAGTTACTGGTGATTTAGTGCGGACATATCAAGTTGATCGGCCAATTAAAATGATCATTCTAAACTGATTAATGGTGCTCATTGAGTAAAGCCTTATAAATGAAGCATAATGCATGATATCACGCAGTTCGGGATAGGTTGGAGTGCTTGGACGCTTTGTCGTATCTATTTTTGTCTCAAATTTTGTCAAAATATATAAAATTAAGCTAGATTAACATGGGCATTGGATTCATGTTATTCTCAGCTCTATATCAATAGTTACGGACGATTTAGTGCGGACATGTCAAGTTGATCGCCTAGTTAAAGTGATCATTCTAAACTGATCATTGGTGCTTATTGAGTAAAAGCTTATAAATGAAGCATAATGCATGACATCACATATTTCAGGATAGATTGGATTATTTGGATGCTTTGTTGTATCTATTTCTGTCTCAAATTTTGTCACAATATGGAAAATTGAGCTACCTTAACGTGGGCATTGGATTCGTGTCATTCTGAGCTCTAAAGCAAAAGTTACGGACGATTTAGTGTGGACATGTCAAGTTGATCGCCTAGTTAAAGTGATCATTCTAAGCTGATCATTGGTACTCATTAAGTAAATACTTATAAACGAAGCATAAAGCATGGCATCACGCAGTTTGGGATTGAGTGGATTACTGGGACGCTTTGTCGTATCTAGTTTTATCTATAATTTGTTCACAATATAAAAAACTGAGCTAGCTTAACGCGGGCATTGGATTCGTGTCATTCTGAGCTCTAAATCAAAACTAAGGGACAATTTAGTGCAGGCATATCAAGTTGATCGGCCAGTTAAAGTGACCATTCTAAACTAAGCATTGGTGCTCATTGAGAAAAGGCTTATAAATGAAGCATAATGCATGGCATCACGCAGTTTTGGCTATATTTGATTACTTGAACACTTTTTCGTATCTATTTTGTCTCAAATTTTCTCATAATATAGAAAACTGAGCAAGCTTAATATGGACATTGGATTCGTGTTATTAATATATCAAAAGTTACGGACGATATAGTGCGTACATGTCAAGTTGATCGCCTAGTTAAAGTGATCATTCTAAACTTATCATTTGTGCTCATTTAGTAAAGGCTTATAAATGAACCATAATGCATGGCATCATGCGGTTTTGGCTAGATTGAATTACTTGAACACTTTTTTGTATATGTTTCTATCATAAATTTTCTCAACACATAGAGAATTTAGCTAGCTTAACGTGGGCATTGGATTCGTGTCATTCTGATCTCGAAATCAAAAGTTAGGGACGATTTAGTACGGGTATGTCAAGTTGATCGGCTTGTTAAAGTGATCATTCTAAACTCATCATTGGTGCTCATTGAGTAAAGGCTCATAAATGAATCATAATGCATGGCATCACGCAGTTTTCGCTAGATTAGATTACTTGAACGCATTTCATATCTATTTTTGTATCAATTTTTGTCACAATATAGAAAATTGAGCTAGCTTAATGTGGGCATTGGATTCATGTTATTCTGAGCTCTTAATCAAATGTTTCGGACGATTTAGTGCGGACATGTCAAGTTGATCGGCCAAGTAAAGTGATCATTCTAAACTGATCATTGGTGCTCATTGAGTCAAAGACTTACAAATGATGCATAATGCATGACATCATGCAGTTCATAATAGATTGGATTACTTGGACTCATTGTCGTATCTATTTGTGTATCAAATTTTGTAACAATAGAGAAAATTGAGCTACCATAACGTGGGCATTGGATTCGTGTTAATTGGAGCTCTAAATCAAAAGATACAGATGATTTAGTGCATACATGTTAAGTTGATCGGCCAGTTAAAGTTCTCATTCTAAACTGATCACTAGTACTCATTGAGTAAAAGCTTATAAATGAAGCATAATGCAAGAAATCACGTAGTTCAGGATAGATTGGATTATTTGAACGCATTGTGGTATCTATTTCTGTCTCAAATTTTGTCACAATATAGAAAATTGAGCTACCTTAACGTGGGCATTGGATTCGTGTCATTCGAAGCTCTAAATCATAAGTTACGGACGATTTAGTGCAGACATGTCAAGTTGATGGACTAGTTAAAGTGATCATTCTAAACTGATTATTGGTGCTCATTGATTAAAGGCTTATAAATGATGTATAATGCATGACATCACGCAGTTGGCGATAGATTGGATAACTTGGATGTGTTTCATATCTATTTCTGCCTCAAATTTTGTCACAACATATAAAATTGAGCGAGTTTATTGTGGGCATTGGATTCGTGTCATTCTGAGCAATAAATCATAAGTTACGGACGATTTAGTGCTGACATGTCAGTTGATCGGCAAGTTAGAGTAATCATTCTAAACTGATCATTGGTGCTCATTGAGTAAATGCTTATAAATGAAGCATAATGCATGGCATCACGCCGTTTGTGATATATTGGATTACATGGACACTTTGCCGTATCTATTTCATTCTCAAATTTTGTAACAATATAGAAAATTGAGCTAGGTTAACATGGGCATTGGAATCGTGTTATTTTGAATTCTAAATACGGACGATTTAGTGCGGATATGTCAAATTGATCGCCTAATTAAAGTTATCATTCTAAGCTGCTCATTGGTGCTCATTGAGTAAAGGGTTATAAATGATTCATAATGCATGACATCATGCAATTCGGTGTAGATTGGATTACATGGACACTTTGTTGTATTTATTTTGGTCTCAAATTTTGTTGCAATATATAAAATTGAGCTAGCTTAACATGGGCATTGGATTCGTGTTATTCTCAGCTCTAAATCAATAGTTACAGACGATTTAGTGCGCACATGTCAAGTTGATCTCCTTGTTAAAGTGATAATTCTAAACTGATCATTGGTGCTCATTGAGTAAAGGCTTATAAATGAAGCATAATGCATGGCATCACGCAGTTTTGGCTAGATTGGAATACTTGAATACTTTTGATATCTATTTCTGTCTCAAATTTGTCACAATATAGAAAATTGAGCTAGCTTAACGTGGGCATTAGATTCGTTCCAGTTTTAGCTCTAAATCATAAGTTACTGACGATTTAATGCGGACATCTCAAGTTGATCGGGCTGTTAAAGTGATCATTCTAAACTGATCATTGGTGCTTATTGAGTAAAAGCTTATAAATGAAGCACAATGCATGACATCACACAGTTTGGGATAGATATGATTATATGGACGCTTTGTCGCATCTATTTTTGTCTCAAATTTTGAGCTTGCTTAACGTGGGCATTTGATTTGTGTCATTCTGAGCTCTAAATCAAAAGTTATGGGTGATTTAGTGCGGACATATCAAGTTGATCGGCCAATTAAAATGATCATTCTAAACTGATTAATGGTGCTCACTGAGTAAAGCCTTATAAATGAAGCATAATGCATGAGATCACGCAGTTCGGGATAGATTGGAGTGCTTGGAGGCTTTGTCGTATCTGTTTTTGTCTCAAATTTTGTCAGAATATATAAAATTGAGCTAGATTAACATGGGCTTTGGATTCGTGTTATTCTCAGCTCTAAATCAATAGTTACGGACGATTTAGTGTGGACATGTCAAGTTGATCGCCTAGTTAAAGTGATCATTCTAAACTGATCATTGGTGCTTATTGAGTAAAAGCTTATAAATGAAGCATAATGCATGACATCACATAGTTCAGGATAGATTGGATTATTTGGACGCTTTGTTGTATCTATTTCTGTCTCAAATTTTGTCACAATATGGAAAATTGAGCTACCTTAACGTGGGCATTGGATTCGTGTCATTCTGAGCTCTAAAGCAAAAGTTACGGACGATTTATTGTGGACAAGTCAAGTTGATCGCCTAGTTAAAGTGATCATTCTATGCTGATCATTGGGACTCATTAAGTAAATACTTATAAACGAAGCATAAAGCATGGAATCACGCAGTTTGCGATTGAGTGGATTACTGGGACGCTTTGTCGTATCTAGTTCTATCTCAAATTTGTTCACAATATAAAAAACTGAGCTAGCTTAACGCGGGCATTGGATTCGTGTCATTCTGAGCTCTAAATCAAAACTAAGGGACAATTTAGTACAGACATCTCAAGTTGATCGGCAAGTTAAAGTGACCATTCTAAACTAAGCATTGGTGCTCATTGAGAAAAGGCTTATAAATGAAGCATAATGCATGGCATCACGTAGTTTTGGCTATATTTGATTACTTGAATGCTTTTTCGTATCTATTTTGTCTCAAATTTTCTCACAATATAGAAAACTGAGCAAGCTTAATGTGGACATTGGATTCGTGTTATTCGGAGCTATATATCAAAAGTTACGGACGATTTAGTGCGTACATGTCAAGTTGATTGCCTAGTTAAAGTGATCATTCTAAACTTATCATTTGTGCTCATTTAGTAAAGGCTTATAAATGAACCATAATACATGTCATCATGCGGTTTTGGCTAGATTGGATTACTTGAACACTTTTTTGTATATGTTTCTATCATAAATTTTCTCAACACATAGAGAATTTAGCTAGCTTAACGTGGGCATTGGATTCGTGTCATTCTGATCTCGAAATCAAAAGTTAGGGACGATTTAATACGGATATGTCCAGTTGATCAGCTTGTTAAAGTGATCATTCTAAACTCATCATTTGTGCTCATTGAGTAAAGGCTTATAAATGAATCATAATGCATGGCATCACGCTGTTTTCGCTAGATTAGATTACTTGAACGCATTTCATATCTATCTTTGTATCAATTTTTGTCACAATATAGAAAATTGAGCTACCTTAATGTGGGCATTGGATTCATGTTATTCTGAGCTCTTAATCAAATGTTTCGGACAATTTAGTGCGGACATGTCAAGTTGATCGGCCAGTTAAAGTGATCATTCTAAACTGATCATTTGTGCACATTGAGTAAAAGACTTACAAATGAAGCATAATGCATGACATCACGCAGTTCAGAATAGATTGGATTACTTGGAGTCTTTGTCGTATCTATTTGTGTATCAAATTTTGTCACAATAGAGAAAATTGAGCTACCTTAACGTGGGCATTGGATTCGTGTTAATTTGAGCTCTAAATCAAAAGATACAGATGATTTAGTGCATACATGTTAAGTTGATCGGCCAGTTAAAGTGATCATTCTAAACTGATCACTAGTACTCATTGAGTAAAAGCTTATAAATGAAGCATAATGCATGAAATCATGTAGTTCAGGATAGATTGGATTATTTGAACGCATTGTGGTATCTATTTCTGTCTCAAATTTTGTCACAATATAGAAAATTGAGCTACCTTAACGTGGGCATTGGATTCGTGTCATTCGGAGCTCTAAATCAAAAGTTACGGACGATTTAGTGCAGACATGTCAAGTTGATGGGCTAGTTAAAGTGATCATTCTAAACTGATTATTGGTGCTCATTGATTAAAGGCTTATAAATGATGTATAATGCATGACATCATGCAGTTGGCGATAGATTGGATAACTTGGATGGGTTTCGTATCTATTTCTGCCTCAAATTTTGTAACAACATATAAAATTGAGCGAGTTTATTGTGGGCATTGGATTCGTGTCATTCTGAGCAATAAATCATAAGTTACGGACGATTTAGTGCTGACATGTCAGTTGATCGGCAAGTTAGAGTAATCATTCTAAACTGATCATTGGTGCTCATTGAGTAAATGCTTATAAATGAAGCATAATGCATGGCATCACGCCGTTTGTGATATATTGGATTACATGGACACTTTGCCGTATCTATTTCATTCTCAAATTTTGTAACAATATAGAAAATTGAGCTAGGTTAACATGGGCATTGGAATCGTGTTATTTTGAATTCTAAATACGGACGATTTAGTGCGGATATGTCAAATTGATCGCCTAATTAAAGTTATCATTCTAAGCTGCTCATTGGTGCTCATTGAGTAAAGGGTTATAAATGATTCATAATGCAGACATCATGCAATTCGGGGTAGATTGGATTGGATGGACACTTTGTTGTATTTATTTTGGTCTCAAATTTTGTTGCAATATATAAAGTTGAGCTAGCTTAACATGGGCATTGGATTCGTGTTATTCTCAGCTCTAAATCAATAGTTACAAACGATTTAGTGCGCACATGTCAAGTTGATCTCCTTGTTAAAGTGATAATTCTAAACTGATCATTGGTGCTCATTGAGTAAATGCTTATAAATGAAGCATAATGCATGGCATCACGCAGTTTTGGCTAGATTGGAATACTTCAATACTTTTGATATCTATTTCTATCTCAAATTTGTCACAATATAGAAAATTGAGCTAGCTTAACGTGTGCATTGAATTCGTTCCAGTTTTAGCTCTAAATCATAAGTTATTGACGATTTAATGCAGACATCTCAAGTTGATCGGGCTGTTAAAGTGATCATTCTAAACTGATCATTGGTGCTTATTGAGTAAAAGCTTATAAATGAAGCACAATGCATGACATCACACAGTTTGGGATAGATATGATTACATGGACGCTTTGTCGCATCTATTTGTGTCTCAAATTTTGAGCTTGCTTAACGTGGGCATTTGATTTGTGTCATTCTGAGCTCTAAATCAAAAGTTACGGGTTATTTAGTGCGAACATATCAAGTTGATCGGCCAATTAAAATGATCATTCTAAACTGATTAATGGTGCTCATTGAGTAAAGCCTTATAAATGAAGCATAATGCATGAGATCACACAGTTCGGGAGAGATTGGAGTGCTTGGAGGCTTTGTCGTATCTGTTTTTGTCTCAAATTTTGTCAGAATATATAAAATTGAGCTAGATTAACATGGGCATTGGGTTCGTGTTATTCTCAGCTCTAAATCAATAGTTACGGATGATTTAGTGCGGACATGTCAAGTTGATCGCCTAGTTAAAGTGATCATTCTAAACTGATCATTGGTGCTTATTGAGTGAAAGCTTATAAATGAAGCATAATGCATGACATCACATAGTTCAGGATAGATTGGATTATTTGGACGCTTTGTTGTATCTATTTCTGTCTCAAATTTTGTCACAATATTGAAAATTGAGCTACCTTAACGTGGGCATTGGATTCGTGTCATTCTGAGCTCTAAAGCAAAAGTTACGGACGATTTATTGTGG
>CM032163.1:10746387-10783190 GCA_018901935.1 Pugionium cornutum | reverse complement strand
AAAAAATAACATCTAAGTTCATACCGAGTGCATCTAGTTCATACGTGCATCACTAGGTTCTAGAATCATTCTTGCATTGCTATATTCGACTTTCCTTTTTGTTAGAATCATATTTCCATTAAATTTGAGTTAAATTAAAAAGAAAAGAACAGAAAATAGGAAAAATAGCAAAAAGATTCGAATTGGACAGCTAGCAATAGTTGTCAAAAAAGTTTCCTTTTTGTTCAAATCTCCATATTTTCGAAATTTCTATTTCTCAGATTTTTCCTTTTTGTATTTTTTTCGAATCCTTATAAAAGAAAACCCTCCAAATAATTTAGGAGTAGCATAACTTGTCTTCTTTCTTTGTAGCACGCAATGGCAGAAGAAAATAGAGAAGCAACCGAAGCCATGATAGCCATGTTCACCACCCTCCAAACACAACTTGCATCAATAGGCGAGAGATTGGAGCGCGTGGAGAGGCCAGATTCAGGCCATAAGGCACGTGAGAGCTGAGCAAGACCGTCCTGAGGGTCCTGAGCACCTTAGGACAGCAGAACAGGAGGAACCCCAGCCAGATGGAGATGAGGACACAACCTCATCTATCACCATAGGCCGAGAGGACCTCCACGGCAACCAGAGGCAGAAGATGAAGCCATATGACCAGAGACCAAGAATGCCTCCTAGACATCATGAGGATGGAGATGAACTCCGGGTAATCATCCTGATGTTAAACTAACTGTTTTGCAGGAAAAGTAGGAGGCTGGATTGGGAGAGAAGAATGGATCATATCTTTGATCATTACAACCAACCAGGACGTAGGAGAGTTTCAATGGCTGTAGCACAACTCACGAACAATGCCCTCATCTGGTGGGATCGTGAGGTATCTGACAGAAGGAGGAAAAGAATGAGGCCTATAGATTCATGGGTCGACATGAAGGATGTCATGTGACATAGGTTTGTTCCACCTTACTTTCATAGGGATTTGCAACGTCGTTTTCGTACTCTTAAGCAGGGTACCAGATCAGTAGAGTAGTACTATGAAGAGTTCGAGAAGCTAAGGAACAGATTGGAGCTCAATGATGATGAAGAAGCATTGATGGCACAATTCTTGGATGGACTCCAAGAAAGAATCAGCCGCAAGGTGGAAAGGCAAATCTACAATGACTTCAAAGACTTGTTCCACCTATCTGTCCAGCTGAGCAGCACATCAAACGTAAGAGCCAAGATATATGCAGCAAGCCTAAGACACCTTGCGCACCAAGCAACATGCCCAAGCCCGTAGACAAAGGCAAGAGCATAGAGATTGAGTCAAGGTTCAAGAGCAAGCCTCACGAACCCACCCGTGACCAGAGAGAGCCTGGTAAGTCTTCTAACCCTCAAAGATCACGTGACATAACTTGTTTCAAGTGTAGGGGACGTGGACACATCTCAAGGAGTGCCCAAACAACCGAGTCATGCTGATTACGGAGGCAGGAGAATATGAGTCCCAAGATGAAGAGGACTATGAACCAGAAGGAGAATATGGTGACATTGAGTACCCTGATGTGGGGAAGTGCTGGTCACTAGACGTATCCTCAGTGCAATGGTGGATCCTTCAGAGACCATCCAAAGGAGAACATCTTCCACAGCCGTTGCACCATCAAGGGAAAGGTATGTAACCTCATCATAGATGGTGGTTCTTGCACTAACGTGCTAGTGCATATATGGTTGATAAGCTAGGTCTAGAAGACAATCCTCGACCATATAGACTGAGATGGCTTGATGACAAAGTGGAGCTCAAGATTCATGAGCAAGTCACTGTGCCATTCAGTGTGGGCAAGTACCAAGACCAGGTCGTGCGACGTGGTGCCCATGCAAGCTGGCCATCTTCTAGGAAGACCATGGCAGTTTGACAAAGAGACCAGGCATGATGGCAGAACCAATCTCTACACCTTTGTGCATGACAAGAGAAAGGTCAGCCTAGCTCCTCTTACACCTGCCCAGGTACATGAGCTACAACTCCAAATGAGTAAGGAAAAGAAACTTGTCAAGTCTAACTTTCTTATTCAACCAAGTCATGTCCGGAGAGCTTTAGCCTCAAGGACTTAATGTTACTAATGGTTTTCAAGGAAGTGTTGAGTATAGAACAGGGACAGGTAGAGCTACCTCCTGAAGTAGCAACACTCCTCAACAAATTCCAGGATGTATTTCCAGAGGAGATACCAGCAGGCTTGCCTCCTTTACGTGGCATAGAACACCAGATTGATCTAGTGCCCGGAGCAGCCCTGCCCAACCGGCCAGCCTACGGATGAGTCCAGAGGAGTCAAGGAGCTTGAGAAGCAAGTCAAGGAGCTCCTGGAGAAAGGATATGTTCGAGAGAGCCTCAGTCCATGTGCTGTACCAGTGCTACTAGTGCCCAAGAAGGATGGGACTTGGCGCATGTGCGTGGACTGCCGAGCAATCAACAACATCACAGTCAAGTACCGGCATCCAATACCACGACTGGATGACATGCTAGATGAGCTGAGTGGAGCCACGGTCTTCTCCAAGATAGACCTCAAGAGTGGATACCACCAGGTCAGAATGAAGGAAGGTGATGAATGGAAGACTGCTTTCAAGACAAAGCAAGGGCTCTGGTGGACAGTCATGCCATTTGGCTTGACTAATGCCCCAAGCACCTTCATCGCCTTATGAACCAAGTTCTTAGGGCGTACATCAGTAAGTTTGTAGTAGTTTACTTTGATGACATACTTGTTTATAGTAAGTGCCTACGGAACACCTCACACATCTTGAGATGGTCCTTAAAACCCTTCGACAAGAAGAGCTTTATGCCAATCTCAAGAAGTGCACCTTTTGTACTGATAAGCTTGTCTTTTTAGGTTTTGTTGTGAGTTCACAGGGCCTACAGGTTGATGAGAGAAGATTCGAGCCATACAAGAATGGCCAACACCAGGAAACATCAGCCAAGTAAGAGCTTCCACGGACTGGCCAGCTTCTATAGGAGATTCGTGCCCAACTTCAGCAGTATTGCCTCACCATTGACGGCAGTAGTGAAGAAGAACGTGGGATTCAGCTGGGGAGAAGCTCAGGAGAAGGCATTCCAGGCCTTGAAGGACAGCCTTACACACGCACCAGTGCTAGTCCTGCCCGACTTCAACAAGGCTTTGAAGTGGAGTGTGATGCCTCTGGAATAGGCATAGGAGCAGTGCTAACCCAAGGAGGAGACCAGTGGCATACTTCAGTGAGAAGCTAGGTGGTGCCTCACTGAACTACCCCACTTATGACAAGGAGCTCTATGCCCTTGTCCGAGCATTGGAGACTTGGCAGCATTACTTGCTGTCCAAGGAGTTTGTGATCCACACTGATCACGAGACTCTCAAACACCTCAGAGGGCAAACCAATCTCAAGAGGAGACATGCCAGGTGGATGGAGTTCATAGAGACCTTCCCTACATCATCAAGTACAAGAAGGGCAAAGATAATGTGGTAGCCGATGCACTATCAAGGAGGTTTGCCTTGATATCAACCATGGAGGCAAAGGTCCTAGGATTCGAGCACATCAAGGACCTATACAAGGATGATCCTGACTTTGCTGAGAGCTACAAGGAGTGTAGCACAGGAGTCATGGCAAATTCTACATCCATGAGGATTCTTGTTCCGAGAAAGAAGGCTGTGCATACCACAAGGATCATTAAGGAGCTTATCATCCGAGAAGCTCATGGAGGAGGACTCATGGGCCACTTTGGTGTCGACAAGACTCTAGCAGTGGTCAAGGAGCACTTCTACTGGCCACACATCAAGAGGACAGTAGAAGCACATTGTGCAAGATGCATCACTTGCAAGAAGGCAAAGTCCAGTGCAACCTCACGGGTTGTATCTCCCACTGCCCATACCACACATCCATGGGTGGACATCTCAATGGACTTTTGTTCTAGGTCTGCCCAAGATCAACCACAAAGATGCAATCTTTGTAGTGGTGACAGATTCTCCAAGATGGCACACTTCATCCATGTGCCAATGTCAATGATGCCACAAACAGCTGAGCTGTTCTTCAGGGAGATAGTGGCTTCATGGAGTGCCAAGGACCATCGTATCAGACAGGGACACCAAGTTCCTCAGCCATTTCTGGAGGACCCTTTGGAGAAAGCTAGGCAAGCTACTCTTCTCAACCACTTGCCATCCTCAAACCGATGGCCAAACTGAAGTTGTCAACAGGACACTATCAACTCTTCTCAGAACTACACTAGGGAAGAACCTAAAGACTTGGGTGGAGTGCCTGCCATTCATTGAGTTGCCTACAACCGAGCTGCACTCAGCAACCAAGAAGACCCATTTGAAGTGTATCGACTTCAACCCTCTCACCCCATTGGAGCAAACACCACTGCCACCAGCTGAGATGACCAACCTCAACGGAGCATCCAAGGCAGAGTTCATAAGGAGGTTACAGAAGGTAGCAGAAAACTTGGAGAAGAGGACCGGACAGTACGTGACTCATGCCAACAAGGGAAGAAAGGAGGTGATCTTTCAACCAGGCGATTGGGTGTGGCTACACCTACGGAGAGGTTCCCAAACCTAAGGAGTTCCAAGCTAGCACCAAGAGGAGATGGACCATTCAGAGTGCTCGAGAGATCAACAACAACGCCTACTCGAGCTTCCAGGTGAGTTTAATGTGTCCAATAGTTCAATGTTACCTTGCCCCTTTCCATGCAGATGATCCAGTTTTGAGGACAAAACCTACTGAAGAGGGATGATGAGGACATCAGGTCGTACATCCAGCCAGGAGACCAGACTGGCCGACCAGGAAGCTTGCCGAGACAGCAGGACCATCTGGCACGACCAGAGTACCGCGGACCTCGACCTAGGACCAGACCAACCAGCATCAGGCCCACTTGGAGACATCCCCTGGTGAGCCAACTCCGGGATCAAGAAGCATTCCAGGCCAGTAACAATCCAGCCGGTACAGTCCAGCTTCCACTTCTAGGAGGACCAAATGAGCTACCAGCTCCAGGACAACTAGAGGAAGTATCTACACCAATCAAGCAATGACAAGAAGCAGATCAAAGCACTCTTCCACAAATTCAGCGGGTGACAAGCTCCTAGAGGAAGATCACTAAGGACAATGGGCCAAGCTGGAGTCAAAGGCTTCTCAACAAGGACATCAGAGACTTGGGCTTTAGTGGCAAGAGATCAAAAGATTTTAACCCTACTCCAAGTCGAAGACTAGGAGCAAGCGTGCATGCACAAGGATGCCACCTTCCATTTCTTGGCCATGAGGTAAGTAAGGTAAGTTTTCAATTGAATATGCCTCTTTCTGTTTTGCAGGTAGGATCTAGAATATTTACTTTTTGAGTCAAGACATTTTAGGAATATCCTTTTGTTATACACTTTTCCTTTTGTGCACTTTTGTAAGTTTTCCTTTTCTTATTAGTCGACCCTAGAAGGTCAAGCTGTCGAGCATATTAATAAGGCTCCTTCCAGCATTGTAGTTGACAACCTTTTGATATTAATAAAGATAGAACTTTTCCCACAAGTTTTCTCTCAAGAAGCTTGTGCTTAGAACCTAGTTGAGACCAGCCCTCCTAGCTCTAAGTTTGTGATTTATCACGAGGTTCATCACCCTCGTGTGTTCACTTCACCTTCCATCTCCATCCAGAAGGAGTTTCTCACCTAATCTTCTACCAGCCCAAGCCTTGAACGCACCCCAGGATCGAGCCTATGAGTTTCTCACCGACTCAACGAATGCAAACAGAGCAGCTATAACAAGCCTTGTTCAAGAGTTCCACCTATCTGATGCCAAAGCATGAGGGTCAGTATCAAGCATCCAGCAGGAGTGACCATTAGACACCAGGGCACCCAGCAACCAGAAGACGGGACAAAGGCCAAACCAGTATCATTTTGGTATCAGAAACCAGATCAGTTCATTAGTTTAAGTCGCATTCAAGAAAAATGGCACTACACTTTGCATTGGCCTTTTGTTTAAATCATATTTCCTTAATTAAGTTGACACGAATTGACAGCTAGCACAAGTTGTCAGGAAGTTTCCCTTTAGGTGATTTTCAACCCATATAAAAGAAACAATAATTTAGGAGCACCTAATGAGCACACTCCAGATGGTCCATGATGGCATGGTCAAGTACTCCAGATCACACCACCAGCATCCATCCGCCAGTGACGGAGCAGTAAGATTGAGATAAGGCACGTGAGGACTGCATCTAGAGGACACCAGTGCCCAGGTGGAGTGAGCTTCACTCAAATGAGGAGGAACCCCAGCTTGATGGTCTAGGACACAACTCATAACTATGACACCATAGGCCGGAGAGCTTCCACCTCGGACCAAATGAGCTACCAGCTCCAGGAGAGGAAGTTACACCAGTGGTAAAGCAATGACAAGAAGCAGATCAAGGCACTCTTCCACAAATTCAGCCAGAGGAAGAGCAAGGACAATGGGCCAGGAGTCTTCAACAACACAAGGAACATCAGAGACTTGGGCTTTAGTGGCAAGAGAGGTCAGGCCCAAGATATTTAACCCTACTCCAAGTCAAGACTAGAGCAAGGCTGCATGCCACAAGGAGGCCACCTTCCATTTCTTGGCCGTGAGGTAAAGGTAAGTTTACTATATGCCTCTTTCTGTTTTGCAGGGTAGGATCTAGTTTTACATTTTGAGTCAAGAACATTTTAGGAATAGGTCCTTTTCGTTATACACTTTTGTATTTTTCCTTTTGCATTTTGTAAACTTTCCTTTTCTTATTGAGTCGACTAGAAGGTCAAGCTGTCGAGCATATTAATAAGGCTCCTTCCAGCATTGTAGTTCGACAACCTTTTGATATTAATAAAGAGAACTTTTTCTTTTCTCTCAAGATTTAGAACCTAGTTGAGACCAGCCCTCCTAGAAGTTTGTGATTTATCACGAGGTTCATCACCCTCGTGTGGTTCACTTCACCCTTCCATCTACCAACCAGAAAACCCCTATCCAGAAGCCTAAGGTTGAGTTTCTCACCTAATCTTCTAAACAGCCAGCATACATCCTTGAAGGCTTGTATCATTTTGGTATCAGAGCTTAAAGCTCCTAAACCAGGTTGTTTCTATCCTAGTTCTTGCATTAGTTTATTCAAGAAAAAAAAAAAAACTTCTAGCCTCCGTATCACTAGGGTTTAGATTCACTTTTGCATTGCACACGTTTTCCTTTTGTTAAATATTTCCTTTATTTTAAGTTAAATTAAAAGAAAAGAAAAGAAAGAATAAAAATGAAGGACAGCTAGTCAAAGTTTCCTTTTTCAATGGATTTTTCCTTTTGCATTTTTTCAACCTTATAAAAAAAACTCCTAATAATTTAGGAGCAAAGGGAGAAGAAATATGATGGCATGTTCACCACCTCCAAACACAACATCCATAGAGAGGTTGGAGCCCAGGCCATAAGGCACGTGAGAGCTGAGCCATCCTGAGGGTCCTGAGTACCTTAGGACACAAACAGGAGGAGCCAGATGGAGATGAGGACACAACCTCATCTATCACCATAGGCCGAGAGGACCTCCACGGCAACCAGAGGCAGAAGATGAAGCCATATGACCAGAGACCAAGAATGCCTCCTAGACATCATGAGGATGGAGATGAACTCCGGGTAATCATCCTGATGTTAAACTAACTGTTTTGCAGGAAAAGTAGGAGGCTGATTGGGAGAAGAATGGATCATATCTTTGATCACTACAACCAACCAGGACCTAGGAGAGTCTCAATGGCAGTAGCACAACTCACGGACAATGCCCTCATCTGGTGGGATCGTGAGGTATCTGACAGAAGGAGGAAGAGAATGAGACCAGACTCATGGGTGAATGAAAGACCTCATGACAAAGGTTTGTTCCACCTTACTTTCATAGGGATTTGCGTTTCGACTTTTAAGCAGGGTACCAGATCAGTAGAGGAGTACTATGAAGAGTTAGAGGTTAAGGAACAGATTGGAGCTCAATGATGATGAAGAAGCATTGATGGCACAATTCTTGGATGGACTCAAGAAAGGATCAGCTGCAAGGTGGAAAGGCAAATCTACAATGACTTCAAGGACTTGTTCCACCTATCTGTGCAAGCTGAACAGCACATCAAACGTAAGAGCCAAGACATCCGCAGCAAGCCTAAGACACCTTGGGCACCAAGCAACATGCCTAAGAGACAAAGGCAAAAGCAGATCGAGTCAAGGTTCAAGAGCAAGCCTCCTGAACCCACCCGTGACCAGAGAGAGCCTGGTAAGTCTTCTAACCCTCAAAGATCACGTGACATAACTTGTTTCAAGTGTAGACGTGGACACATCTCAAGGAGTGCCCAAACAACCGAGTCATGCTGATTACGGAGGCAGGAGAATATGAGTCCCAAGATGAAGAGGACTATGAACCAGAAGGAGAATATGGTGACATTGAGTACCCTGATGTGGGAAGTGCTGGTCACTAGACGATCCTCAGTGCAATGGTGGATCCTTCAGAGACCATCCAAAGGGAGAACATCTTCCACAGCCGTTGCACCATCAAGGAAGGTATGTAACCTCATCATAGATGGTGGTTCTTGCACTAACGTTGCTAGTGCATATATGGTTGATAAGCTAGGTCTAGAGAGACACGGCATCCTCGACCATATAGACTGAGATGGCTCGATGACAAAGTGGAGCTCAAGATTCATGAGCAAGTCACTGTGCCATTCAGTGTGGGCAAGTACCAAGACCAGGTCGTGTGGTGCCCATGCAAGCTGGCCATCTTCTACTAGGAAGACCATGGCAGTTTGACAAAGAGACCAGGCATGATGGCGAACCAATCTCTACACATGACAAAGAAAGGTCAGCTAGCTCCTCTTACACCTGCCCATGACTACAACTCTGAGTAAGGAAAAGAAACTTGTCAAGTCTAATTTCTTATTCAACCATGTCCGGAGAGCTTTAGCCTCAAGGATTTAATGTTACTAATGGTTTTCTTTGAGTATAGAACAGGGACAGGTAGAGCTACCTCTGAAGTAGCCTCAACAAATTCAGGATGTATTTAGAGGAGATACCAGCAGGCTTGCCTCCTTTACGTGGCATAGAACACCAGATTGATCTAGAAAGCCTACGGATGAGTCCAGAGGAGTCCAAGGAGCTTGAGAAGCAAGTCAAGAGCTCTGGAGAAAGGATATGTTCGAGAGCAGTCCATGAGTGCTACTAGTGCCCAAGAAGATGGGACTTGCATGTGTGGACAGCAATCAACAACATCACAGTCACATGGATGACATGCTAGCCACGGTCTTCTGATAGACCTGGATACCACCAGGTTGCTGCTTTCAAGATAGTGGACAGTCATGCCATTGGCTTGACTAATGCCCAAGCACCTTCATGCCTTATGAACCAAGTTCTTAGGGCGACATCAGCATACTTGTTTATAGTAAGTGCAACACCTCACACATCTTGAGATGGTCCTTAAAACCCTTCACAAGAAGAGCTTTATGCCAATCTCAAGAAGTGCACCTTTTGTACTGATAAGCTTGTCTTTTAGGTTTGTTGTGAGTTCACAGGGCCTACAGGTTGATGAAGAGAAGATTCGAGCCATACAAGAATGGCCAACACCAGGAAACATCAGCCAAGTAAGGAGCTTCCACGGACTGGCCAGCTTCTATAGGAGATTCGTGCCCAACTTCAGCAGTATTGCCTCACCACTGACAGTAGTGAAGAAGAACGTGGATTCAGCTGGGAGAAGCTCAGGAGAAGGCATTCAGGCCTTGAAGGACAGCCTGCACCAGTGCTAGTCCTTCCCGACTTCAACAAGGCGTTTGAAGTGGAGTGTGATGCCTCTGGAATAGGCATAGGAGCTGCTAAGGAGGAGACCAGTGGCATACTTCAGTGAGAAGCTAGGTGGTGCCTCACTGAACTACCCACTTATGACAAGGAGCTCTATGCCCTTGTCCGAGCATTGGAGGCAGCATTACTTGCTGTCCAAGGAGTTTGTGATCCACACTGATCACGAGACTCTCAAACACCTCAGAGGGCAAACCAATCTCAAGAGGAGACATGCCAGGTGGATGGAGTTCATAGAGACCTTCCTACATCATCAAGTACAAGAAGGGCAAAGACAATGTGGTAGCCGATGCACTATCAAGGAGGTTTGCCTTGATATCAACCATGGAGGCAAAGGTCCTAGGATTCGAGCACATCAAGGATCTATACAAGGATGATCCTGACTTGCTGAGAGCTACAAGGAGTGTAGCACAGGAGTCATGGCAAATTCTACATCCATGAGGATTCTTGTTCGAAAAGAAGGCTGTGCATACCACAGGATCACTAAGGAGCTTATCATCCGAGAAGCTCATGGAGGAGGACTCATGGGCCACTTTGGTGTCGACAAGACTCTAGCAGTGGTCAAGGAGCACTTCTAACACATCAAGAGGACAGTAGAAGCACATTGTGCAAGATGCACACTTGCAAGAAGGCAAAGTCCAGTGCAACCTCACGGGTTGTATCTCCCACTGCCCATACCAACACATCCATGGGTGGACATCTCGATGGATTTTGTTCTAGGTCTGCCAAGATCAACCACAAAGATGCAATCTTTGTAGTGGTGAACAGATTCTCCAAGATGGCACATTCATCCATGTGCCAATGTCAATGATGCCACAAACAGCTGAGCTGTTCTTCAGGAGATAGCTTCATGGAGTGCCAAGGACCATCGATCAGACAGGGACACCAAGTTCCTCAGCCATTTCTGGAGGACCTTTGGAAAGCTAGGCACAAGCTACTCTTCTCAACCACCCCATCCTCAAACCGATGGCCAAACTGAAGTTGTCAACAGGACCTATCAACTCTTCTCAGAACAACACTAGGGAAGAACCTAAAGACTTGGGTGGAGTGCCTGCCATTCATTGAGTTCGCCTACAACCGAGCCGCACTCAGCAACCAAGAAGACCCCATTTGAAGTGGTATCTTTCAACCCTCTCACCCCATTGGAGCAAACACCACTGCCACCAGCTGAGATGACCAACCTCACAGCATCCAAAGCAGAGTTCATAAGGAGGTTACACCAGAAGGTAGCAGAAAACTTGGAGAAGAGGACGGACAGTCGTGACTCATGCCAACAAAGGAAGAAAGGAGGTGATCTTTCAACCAGGCGATTGGGTGTGGCTACACCTGGAGAGGTTCCCAAACCTAAGGAGTTCAAGCTAGCACCAAGAGGAGATGGACCATTCAGAGTGCTCGAGAGGATCAACAACACGCCACCGGATCGAGCTCCAGGTGAGTTTAATGTGTCCAATACGTTCAATGTTGGCCCCTTTCCATGCAGATGATCCAGTTTTGAGGACAAAACCTACTGAAGAGGGATGATGAGGACATCAGGTCACATCCAGGCCAGACCCCTTGCCGAGACAGCGGACCATCACCAGCCCGCGGAGGACGACCCCAAGCACTTGGGGACGGGACTTGAGCTACCAGCTCCAGGACAGAGGAAGTATCTACACCAGTGGTACCTCCAGGAGCAATGACAAGAAGCAGATCAAGCACTCTTCCACAAATTCAGCTTATGGGTCAAGCTCCTAGAGAAGATACTAAGGACCTCAACAACACAAGGAACATGAGACTTGGGCTTTAGTGGCAAGAGAGGTCCCAAAGATTTTAACCTACCCAAGTCGAAGACTAGGAGCAGCTGATGCCACAAGGACGGCCACCTTCCATTTCTTGGCCAGGTAGTTAAGGTAAGTTTCATTGAGCCTCGTTTTGCAGGGTAGGATCTAGGACATTTTGAGTCAAGAACATTTTAGGAATAGGTCCTTTTCGGTTATACACTTTTGTATCTTTTCCTTTGTGCACTTTTGTAGACCCTAGAAGGTCAAGCTGTCCGGCCCTTCAGCATTGTAGTTCACAACCTTGGTGGAGAACCTAGTTGAGACCAGCCCTAGCAAGCACGAGGTTCATCACCCTCCGTGCTGGAAAACCATGAGGAAGGAGCTATCCAGAAGCCATAATACCAGTACCAGTTGTACACGACACAGCATGGTGATAGAGGTCTACGATGAACAGGACCTCGCCCTATAAGGAGATATGGGTACTCTAGTCTTGCAAGTCAGTCACCACAAGAAAAAACAAGGGTCAACTTGGTGGTCCTGGGCCAGATCATAGGCAGAGTCCATTTTGTACACCAAGGATCAGAACACTACATTAAGAAGTTCGGCCAAAAGAATTTAAAACCTAATTAGAGGGACAAGGCACCAGCCACAGGAAGGCCACCTTTTTGAATTGATCAGAGTCTAATTTTTTATTCAACCAATTTGCATTTTTCAGAAAGAGTTTTGCCTGGCCTCAGGGTAGGATCTACATTTTTGAGTCAAGAACATTTTAGGAATAGGTCCTTTTTCGTTATACACTTTGTATGGTTTTCAGTCGATAGAAGGTCAAGCTGTCGAGCATATTAATAAGGCTCCTTCCAGCATTGTAGTTCGAAACCTTTTGATATTAATAAAGAAACTTTTTACAAGTTTTCTCAAGTTGTGCTTAGAACCTAGTTGAGACCAGCCCTCCTAGCTCTAAGTTTGTGATTTATCACGAGGTTCATCACCCTCGTGTGTTCACTTCACCCTTCCATCCAAGCCTAAGGTGAGTTTCTCACCTAATCTTCTCCATAGGCTTGTATCATTTTGGTATCAGAGCTTGCTCCTAAACCAGGTCTAGTGGGCATTAGACCAGTGCAGATCACTAGGCAGCATTGCTTTTTTCCTCATATTTATCTGACACCCAGCCTGAAGGTGAGCTGCCAACTCCAAACACAACTGACCGAGATTCCAGGCCATAAGGCACGTGAGGCTGAGACCCTGAGGGTCAGTTAGGATGGAGATGAGGACACAACCTCACTATCACCATAGGCCGAGAGGACCTCCACGGCAACCAGAGGCAGAAGATGATGGCTTTGAGCCATATGGTCTTCACCAGAGACCATGCCTCCTAGACATCATGAGGATGGAGATGAACACACTACCGGGTAATCATCCTGATGTTAAGCTAACTCCTCCAGTTTTGCAGGAAAAGTAGACCCCAGGCTTACCTAGATTGGGAGAAGGAATGGATCATATCTTTGATCACTACAACCAACCAGGACCTAGGAGAGTCTCAATGGCAGTAGCACAACTCACGGACAATGCCCTCATCTGGTGGGATCGTGAGGTATCTGACAGAAGGAGGAGAATGAGCTAGACTCATGGGTGAAGACCTCATGACAAAGGTTTGTTCCACCTTAGGGATTTGCAACGAGACTCTTAAGCAGGGTACCAGATCAGTAGAGGAGTACTATGAAGAGTTTGAGCTTAAGGAACAGATTGGAGCTCAATGATGATGAAGAAGCATTGATGGCAACTTGGATGGACTCAAGAAAGGATCAGCTGCAAGGTGGAAAGGCAAATCTACAACGACTTCAAGGATTGTTCCACCTATCTGTCCAGCTGAACAGCACATCATAAGAGCCAAGACATCCGGCATAAGACACCTTGGGCACCAAGCAACATGACATGGAGATCGAGTCAAGGTTCAAGAGCAAGCCTCCTGAGTCAACCCATGACCAAAGGGAGCCTAGTAAGTCTTCTAACCCTCAAAGATCACATGACATCACTTGTTTCAAGTGTAGGGGTCGTGGACACATCTCAAGGGAGTGCCCAAACAACGGAGTCATGTTGATTACGGAGGCTAGAGAATATGAGTCCCAAGATGAAGAGGACTATGAACCAGAAGAGGAATATGGTGACATTGAGTACCGTGATGTGGGGGAAGTGCTTGTCACTAGACGCATCCTCAGTGCAATGGTGGATCCTTCAGAGACCATCCAAAGGGAGAACATCTTCCACACCTGTTGCACCATCAAGGGCAAGGTATGTAACCTCATCATAGATGGTGGTTCTTGCACTAACGTTGCTAGTGCATATATGGTTGATAAGCTAGGTCTAGAGAAGACAAGACATCCTCGACCATATAGGCTGAGATGGCTGGATGACAAAGTGGAGCTCAAGATCCATGAGCAAGTCCCTGTGCCATTCAGTGTGGGCAAGTACCAAGACCAAGTCGTGTGCGACGTGGTGCCCATACAAGCTGGCCATCTCCTGCTAGGAAGACCATGGTAGTTTGACAAAGAGACCAGGCATGATGGCCGATCCAATCTCTACACTTTTGTGCATGACAAAAGAAAGGTCAGCTTGGCTCCTCTTACACCTGCCCAGGTACACGAGCTACAACTCCAAATGAGTAAGGAAAAGAAACTTATCAAGTCTAAATTTCTTATTCAACCAAGCCATGTCCGGAGAGCTTTAGCCTCAAAGGATTTAATGTTACTAATGGTCTTCAAAGAAATTTTGAGTATAGAACAGGAACAGGTAGAGCTACCTCCTGAAGTAGCAAATCTCCTAAACAAGTTCCAGGATGTGTTTCCAGAGGAGATACCAGCAGGCTTGCCTCCTTTACGTGGCATAGAACACCAGATTGATCTAGTGCCCGGAGCAGCTCTGCCCAACCGGCCAGCCTACCGGATGAGTCTAGAGGAGTCCAAGGAGCTTGATAAGCAAGTCAAGGAGCTCCTGGAGAAAGGATATGTTCGAGAGAACCTCAGTCCAAGTGCCGTACCAGTGCTACTAGTGCCCAAGAAAGATGGGACTTGGCGCATGTGCGTGGACTGCCGAGCAGTCAACAACATCATAGTCAAGTACCGGCATCCAATACCACGGCTGGATGACATGCTAGATTAGCTGAGTGGAGCCACGGTCTTCTCCAAGATAGACCTCAAGAGTGGATACCACCAGGTCAGGATGAAAGAAGGTGATGAATGGAAGACTGCTTTCAAGACAAAGCAAGGGCTCTACGAGTGGACAGTCATGCCATTTTGCTTGACTAATGCCCCAAGCACCTTCATGCGCCTTATGAACCAAGTTCTTAGGGCGTACATCAGTAAGTTTGTAGTGGTTTACTTTGATGACATACTAGTTAATAGAAAGTGCCTACGAGAACACCTCACACATCTTGAGATGGTACTTAAAACCCTTCGACAAGAAGAGCTTTATCCCAATCTCAAGAAGTGCATCTTTTGTACTGATAAACTTGTCTTTTTAGGTTTTGTTGTAAGTTCACAGGGCCTACAGGTTGATGAAGAGAAGATTCGAGCCATACAAGAATGGCCAACACCAGGAAACATCAGCCAAGTGAGGAGCTTCCACGGACTGGCCAGCTTCTATAGGAGATTCGTGCCCAACTTCAGCAGTATTGCCTCACCATTGATGGCAGTAGTGAAGAAGAACATGGGATTCAGCTGGGGAGAAGCTCAGGAGAAGGCATTCCAGGCCTTGAAGGACAGCCTTACACATGCACTAGTGCTAGTCCTGCCCGACTTCAACAAGACGTTTGAAGTGGAGTGTGAAGCCTCTGGAATAGGCATAGGAGCAGTACTAACCCAAGGAAGGAGACTAGTAGCATACTTCAGTGAGAAGCTAGGTGGTGCCTCACTGAACTACCCCACTTATGACAAGGAGCTTTATGCCCTTGTCCGAGCATTGGAGACTTGGCAGCATTACTTGCTTTCCAAGGAGTTTGTGATCCACACTGATCATGAGGCTCTCAAACACCTCAGAGGGCAAACCAATCTCAAGAGGAGACATGCCAGGTGGATGGAGTTCATAGAGACCTTCCCATACGTCATCAAGTACAAGAAGGGCAAAGATAATGTGGTAGCCGATGCACTATCAAGGAGGTTTGCCTTGATATCTACCATGGAGGCAAAGGTCCTAGGGTTCGAGCACATCAAGGACCTTAACAAGGATGACCCTGACTTTGCTGAGAGCTACAAGGAGTGTGGCACAGGGAGTCATGGCGAATTCTACATCCATGAGGGATTCTTGTTCCGAGAAAGAAGACTATGCATACCACAAGGATCATTAAGGGAGCTTATCATCCGAGAAGCTCATGGAGGAGGACTCATGGGCCACTTTGGTGTCGACAAGACTCTAGCAGTGGTCAAGGAGCACTTCTACTGGCCACACATCAAGAGGACAGTAGAAGCTCATTGTGCAAGATGCATCACTTGCAAGAAGGCAAAGTCCCAAGTGCAACCTCACGGGTTGTATCTCCCACTGCCCATACCTACACATCCATGGGTGGACATCTCGATGGACTTTGTTCTAGGTCTGCCCAAGATCAACCACAAAGATGCAATCTTTGTAGTGGTGGACAGATTCTCCAAGATGGCACACTTCATTCCATGTGCCAATGTTAATGATGCCACACAAACAGCTGAGCTGTTCTTCAGAGAGATAGTACGGCTTCATGGAGTGCCAAGGACCATCGTATCAGACAGGGACACCAAGTTCCTCAGCCATTTCTGGAGGACCCTTTGGAGAAAGCTAGGCACGAAACTACTCTTCTCTACCACCTGCCATCCTCAAACTGATGGCCAAACTGAAGTTGTCAATAGGACACTATCAACTCTTCTCAGGACTACACTAGGGAAGAACCTAAAGACTTGGGTGGAGTTCCTGCCATTCATAGAGTTCGCTTACAACCAAGCCGTGCACTCAGCAACCAAGAAGACACCATTCGAAGTAGTATACGGCTTCAACCCTCTCACCCCATTGGAGCAAACGCCATTACCACCAGCTGAGATGACCAACCTCAACGGAGCATCCAAGGCAGAGTTCATAAGTAGGTTACACCAGAAGGTAGCAGAAAACTTGGAGAAGAGGACCGGACAGTACGTGACTCATGCCAACAAGGAAAGAAAGGAGGTGATCTTTCAACCAGGCGATTGGGTGTGGCTACACCTACGGCAGGAGAGGTTCCCAAACCTAAGGAGTTCCAAGCTAGCACCAAGAGTAGATAGACCATTCAGAGTGCTGGAGAGGATCAACAACAACGCCTACCGGATCGAGCTCCCAGGTGAGTTCAATGTGTCCAATACGTTCAATGTTACTGACTTAGCCCCTTTCCATGCAGATGAACCAGTTTTGAGGACAAAACCTACTGAAGAGGGAGGGGATGATGAGGACATCAGGTCGTACATCCAGCCAGGAGACCAGACTGGCCGACCAGGAAGCTTGCTCGAGACAGCCGGACCATCTGGCACGTCTGCCGGACCAAGCAGTACCGCCGGACCCTCGAACAATAGGACCAGACCGGTCAGCATTGCCGGTGGAGAGGCCCAAGCTTCCGCCTTGGTGGATGACTCCGTCCTGAAGCACCGCCGTACTCCACAATCCAGCTACCCATCCAGCCGAGTACACGCGCATTTCCACTTCTACACAAGAAGACTCGTACCAAATGAGCTACCAGCTCCAGGACATGCACCTAGAGGAAGTCTCTACACCAGTGGTACCTCAAGGAGCAATGACAAGAAGCAGATCAAGGGCACTCTTCCACAAATTCAGCTTATGGGTTGACAAGCTCCTAGAGAAAGATCGACTAAGGACAATGGGCCAGAAGTCCAAGAAAGAGTCCAAAGGCTTCTCAACAACAGAAGGAACATCAGAGGCTTGGGCTTTAGTGGCAGGGCCCAAAGATTCTTAACCCTACTCCAAGTCGAAGACTAGGAGAAAGGCGTGTGCATGCCACAAGGACGGCCACCTTCCTTTTCTTGTCCATGAGGTAAGTTAAGGTAAGTTTCAATTCGAATATATGCCTCTTTCTGTTTTGCAGGGTAGGATCTAGATGCTTTACATTTTTTAGTCAAGAACATTTTAGGAATAGGTCCTTTTTTCGGTGATGCACTTTTGTATCTTTTCCATTTGTGCACTTTTGTAAACTTTCCTTTTCTTTATTTGAGTCGACCCTAGAAGGCCAAGCTGTCAAGCATATTAATAAGGCTCCTTCCAGCATTGTAGTTCGACAACCTTTTTGATATTAATAAAGATAGAACTTTTTCCCCAACAAGTTTTCTCTCAAGAATCTTGTGCGTTTAGAATCTAGTTGAGACCAGCCCTCCTAGCTCTAAGTTTGTGATTTATCACAAGGTTCATCACCCCTCGTGTGGTTCACTTCACCATTCCGTTAACCAACCCCTATCCAGATAAGGTTGAGTTTCTCACCTAACTTCTCAACAACATCCTAACAATCCTCATGGATGAGGCTCCTGTCATTCTCAGCAAAGTCAGGATCATCCTTGTATAGGTCCTTGATGTGCTCGACTCTTAGTACCTTTGCCTCCATGGTTGATATCAAGGCAAACCTCCTTGATAGTGCATCGACTACCACATTGTCTTTGCCCTTCTTGTACTAGATGACGTACGGGAAGGTTTCTATGAATTCCATCCACCTGGCATGTCTCCTCTTGAGATTGGTTTGCCCTCTGAGGTGTTTGAGAGTCTCATGATCAGTGTGGATCACAAACTCCTTTGACAGCAAGTAATGCTGCCAAGTCTCCAATGCTCGGACTAGGGCATAAAGCTCCTTGTCGTAAGTGGGGTAGTTCAGTGAGGCACCACCTAGCTTCTCACTGAAGTATGCCACTGGCCTCCCTCCTTGGGTTAGCACAGCTCCTATGCCTATTCCTGAGGCATCACACTCCACTTCAAACATCTTGTTGAAGTCGGGCAGGACTAGCACTGGTGCATGTGTAAGGCTTTCCTTCAAGGCCTGGAATGCCTTCTCCTGAGCTTCTCCCCAGCTGAATCCCACGTTCTTCTTCACTACTGCCGTCAATGGTGAGGCAATACTGCTGAAGTTGGGCACAAATCTCCTGTAGAAGCTGGCCAGACCGTGGAAACTCCTTACTTGGCTGATGTTGCTTGGTGTTGGCCATTCTTGTATGGCTCGAATCTTCTCTTCATCAACCTGTAAGCCCTGTGAACTTACAACAAAACCTAAAAAGACAAGTTTATCAATACAAAAGATGCACTTCTTGAGGTTGGCATAAAGTTCTTCTTGTCGAAGGGTTTTAAGCACCAACTCAAGATGTATGAGGTGATCCCTTAAGCACTTACTATAAACTAAATCTTCAAACTAGAATGAACTTTGATGGCTAAGAACTTGTTCATAAGCATATGAAGGGCTTCAGAAGATGACACTTCCTGTCTTCTTTGTCTTGAAAGCAGTCTTCCATTCATCACCTTCCTTCATCCTGACCTGGTGGTATCCACTTTTGAGGTCTATCTTGGAGAAGACCGTGGCTCCACTCAGCTCATCTAGCATGTCATCCAGCCGTGGTATCGGATGCCGGTACTTGACTGTGATGTTGTTGATTGCTCAGCAGTCCAAGCACATTCGCCAAGTCCCATCCTTCTTGGCCACTAGTAGCACTGGTACAACACATGGACTGAGGCTCTCTCGAACATAGCCTTTCTCCAGGAGCTCCTTGACTTGCTTCTCAAGCTCCTTAGACTCCTCTGGACTCATCCTCTGCCGGTTGGGTCTGGAGTCGATCTGTGCTCACGTAGGGCAAGCCTTGCTCTTGAACACATCCTGGAACTTGTTGGAAATGAGGTAGCTCTACCTGCTCTTTCTCTACATTCAACACTTCTTTGAAAACCATTAGTAGCATTAAATCCTTCGAGGCTAAACCTCTCCGGACATGGCTCTGAATGAAAATTGAGGTCCTCAGCTGTTGATGTACCTCTGGCATGTGAGAGGAATGGCTGACCTTCACAAAATAACAGCTTCTCACATATGAGGACATCAGGTCGTGTGCCAGGAGACCAGACTGGCCGACCAGGAAGCTTCGAGACAGCCGGGCCATTTTAGCCTGCCGGAAGCGGTACCATGGACTCAACCAACAGGACCGGACCGATCAGCATTGCAGAGCCCAAACCTCCACACTTGGTGGCTGGATGGTGCACCTGGTGGTGACTCCGGGATCAACAGTTGAAGCATTCCGGCCAGTACCTCGCACAATCCAGCCGGTACAGCCGATCCAGCCGAGTACACGAGCATTTCAACTTCTACACAAGGAGACTCGGACAAGATAAGCTACAATCTTCAGGACATGCATCTAGAGGAAGTCTCTACACCAGTAGTGCCACTAGGAGCAATGACAAGGAGCAGATCAAGAGCACTCTTCCACAAGTTCAGCTTATGGGTCGACAAGCTCCTAGAGGAAGATCGACTAAGGTCAATGGGCCTGAAGTGCAAAGAAGAGTCCAAAGGTTTCTCAACAATGCAAGGGACTTCAGAGACTTGGGCTTTAGTGGCAAGAGAGGTCAGGACCCAAAGATTCCTAACCCTACTCCAAGTCGAAGACTAGGAGCAAGGCGCGTGCATGCCACAAGGACGGCCACCTTCTATTTCTTGGCCGTGAGGTAAGAAAGGTAAGTTTTCAATTCGAATATATGCCTCTTTCTGTTTTGCAGGGTATGATCTAGATTGTTTACATTTTTGAGTCAAAGACATTTTAGGAATAGGTCCTTTTTTCGGTTATGCACTTTTGTATATTTTCCATTTGTGCACTTTTGTAAACTTTCCTTTTCTTTCTGTGTGTCGATCCTAGAAGGTCAAGCTGTCGAGCATATTAATAAGGCTCCTTCCAGCATTGTAGTTCGACAACCTTTTTGATATTAATAAAGTAGAAGTTTCTTCTTACAAGCTTTCTCTCAAAAGAGACTTGTGCGCTTAGAACCTAGTTGAGACCAGCCCTCCTAGCTCTAAGTTTGTGATTTATCACGAGGTTCATCACCCCTCGTGTGGTTCACTTAACCCTCCCATCAGATACGAACCCAAAAACCCCTATCTAAGAAGTCTAAGGTCGAGTTTCTCACCTAACCTTCTCCAAACAGCCCACGCGCATATAAGTCTTTAATCTAGGCTTGTATCATTTTTGGTATCAGAACTTAAAGCTCCTAAACCAGTTTGTTTCTATCCTTTAACTTGTTTTGTTTCTAGTTCTTGCATTAGTTTAAGTTTAATTCACGAAAAAAAAAAAAAAATATCAAACTCCAAACCGAGTGCATCTAGCTCCTACGTGTATCACTAGGGTTTAGATTCACTTTTGCATTGCCATTCACGTTTTCCTTTTTGTTTAAATCATATTTCCATTATTTTTAAGTTAAATTAAAAAGAAAAGAAAAATAAAATAGGAAAAATACCAAAAGAATTCGAATTGGACAGCTAGCAATAGTTGTCAAGAAAGTTTCCATTTTTCTCAAATCTCCATATTTTCGGATTTTCCATTTCCCAGTTTTTCCTTGTTGCATATTTTTCGAATTCTTTATATAAGGACCCTCCTAATCAATTCTAGGAGCAGAGTAACTTGATTTCTTTCTTGTAGTACGCAATGGGAGAAGAGATTAGAAATGCAGCCAAGGCCATGATGGCCATGTTCACCACACTCCAAACGCAACTCGCATCAATCGGCGAGAGGTTGGAGCGCGTGGAGAGGCCGGTGAGATTCCAGGCTATAAGGCACGTGAGGGCTGATCAAGGCCGTGCTGAGGGTCTTGAGCACCTTAGGACACGGCACGAACATGAGGAACCCCATCCAGAAGGAGATGAGGACGTGCAGCCTCATGACTATCACCCTAGGCCGAGAGGACCTCCATGGAAACCAGAAGCAGAAGATGATGGCTTCGAGCCATATGGTCTTCACCAGAGACTAAGAATGCCTCCTAGACATCATGAGGATGGAGATGAACACGCCTACCACCGGGTAACTCATCCTGATGTTAAGCTAACTCCTCCAAGTTTTGCAGGAAAAGTAGACCCCTAGGCTTACCTAGATTGGGAGAGAAGAACGGATCATATCTTCGATCATTACAACCAACCAGGGCCTAGGAGAGTCTCAATGGCAGTAGCACAACTCACGTACAATGCCCTCATCTGGTGGGATCGTGAGGTATCTGACCGAAGGAGGAAAAGAATGAGGCCCGTAGACTCATGGGTCGACATGAAAGAAATCATGCGGCAAAGGTTTGTTCCACCTTACTTTCATAGGGACTTGCAACGTCATTTTCGTACTCTTAAGCAGGGTACCAGATCAGTAGAGGAGTACTATGAAGAGTTCGAGAAGCTAAGGAACAGGCTGGAGCTCAATGATGATGAAGAAGCGTTGATGGCACATTTCTTGGATGGACTGCAAGAGAGGATCAGCCGCAAGGTGGAAAGGCAAATCTACAATGACTTCAAGGATTTGTTCCACCTATCTGTCCAGGATGAGCAGCACATCAAGCGTAAGGGCCAAGACATCCGCAGCAATCCTAAGACTCTTTGGGCACCAAGCAACATTCCTAAGCCCGTAGACAAGGGCAAGAGCATAGATATCGAGTCAAGGTTCAAGAGCAAGCCTCCTGAACCAACCCGTGACCAGAGAGAGCCTAGTAAGTCTTCTAACCCTCAAAGATCATGTGACATCACTTGTTTCAAGTGTAGGGGTCGTGGACACATCTCAAGGGAGTGCCCAAACAACCGGGTCATGCTGATTACGGAGGCTAGAGAGTATGAGTCCCAAGATGAAGAGGACAATGAACCAGAAGGAGAATACAGTGACATTGAGTACCCTGATGTGGGGGAAGTGCTGGTCACTAAACGCATCCTCAGTGCAATGGTGGATCCTTCAGAGACCATCCAAAGGGAGAACATCTTCCACAGCCATTGCACCATCAAGGGCAAGGTATGTAACCTCATCATAGATGGTGGTTCTTGCACTAACGTTGCTAGTGCATACATGGTTGATAAGCTAGGTCTAGAGAAGACAGGCATCCTCGACCATATAGACTGAGATGGCTCGATGACAAAGTGGAGCTCAAGATCCATGAGCAAGCCACTGTGCCATTCAGTGTGGGCAAGTACCAAGACCAAGTCGTGTGTGACGTGGTGCCCATGCAAGCTGGCCATCTTCTGCTAGGAAGGCCATGGAAGTTTGACAAAGAGACCAAGCATGATGGCCGAACCAATCTCTACACTTTTGTGCATGACAAAAGAAAGGTCAGCCTAGCTCCTCTTACACATGCCCAGGAACACGAGCTACAACTCTAAATGAGTAAGGAAAAGAAACTTATCAAGTCTAATTTTCTTATTCAACCAAGCCATGTCCGGAGAGCTTTAGCCTCGAAGGATTTAGTGTTACTAATGGTCTTCAAAGAAATTTTGAGTATAGAACACGAACAGGTAGAGTTACCTCCTGAAGTAGCAACTCTCCTCAACAAGTTCCAGGATGTGTTCCCGGAAGAGATACCAGCAGGCTTACCTCCCCTACGAGGCATAGAGCACCAGATCGACCTCGTGCCCGGAGCAGCCCTGCCCAACCGGCCAGCCTACCGGATGAGTCCAGAGGAGTGTAAGGAGCTTGAGAAGCAAGTCAAGGAGCTCCTGGAGAAAGGCTACGTTCGAGAGAGCCTCAGTCCATGTGCCGTACCAGTGCTACTAGTGCCCAAGAAGGATGGGACTTGGCGAATGTGCGTGGACTGCCGAGCAATCAACAACATCACAGTCAAGTACCGGCATCTGATACCACGGCTGGATGACATGCTAGATGAGCTGAGTGGAGCCACGGTCTTCTCCAAGATAGACCTCAAGAGTGGATACCACCAGGTCAAGATGAAGGAAGGGGATGAATGGAAGACTGCTTTCAAGACAAAGCAGGGCTCTACGAGTGGCCAATCATGCCATTCGGCTTGACTAATGCCCCAAGCACCTTCATGCGCCTTATGAACCAAGTTCTTAGGGCGTACATCAGTAAGTTCGTTGTAGTTTATTTCGACGATATTTTAGTTTACAGTCAGTGTTTAAGAGATCACCTTACACATCTTGAGATGGTACTTAAAACCCTTCGACAAGAAGACCTTTATGCCAATCTCAAGATGTGCACCTTTTGTACTAATAAACTTGTCTTCTTAGGTTTTGTTGTAAGCTCACAGGGCCTACAAGTTGATGAGGAGAAGATCCGAGCCATACAAGAATGGCCAACACCGAGCAGCATCAGCCAAATGAGGAGTTTCCACGGACTGGCCAGCTTCTACCGAAGGTTTGTGCCCAACTTCAGCAGTAGTGCCTCACCATTGACGGCAGTAGTGAAGAAGACCATGGGATTCAGCTGGGGAGAAGCTCAGGAGAAGGCGTTATAGGCCTTGAAGGACAGCCTCACACATGCACCAGTGCTAGTCTTGCCCGATTTCAGCAAGACATTCGAAGTAGAGTGCGATGCCTCTGGAATAGGCATAGGATCGGTGCTGACTCAAGGAGGGAGGCCAGTGGCATACTTCAGTGAGAAGCTAGGTGGTGCCTCACTGAACTACCCCACTTATGACAAGGAGCTGTATGCCCTTGTCCGAGCCTTGGAAACTTGGCAGCATTACTTGCTGTCGAAGGAGTTTGTGATCCACACTGATCATGAGACTCTCAAACACCTCAGAGGGCAAACCAATCTCAAGAGGAGACATGCCAGGTGGATGGAGTTCATCGAGACCTTCACATACATCATCAAGTACAAGAAGGGCAAGGACAATGCGGTAGCTGATGCACTATCAAGGAGGTTTGCCTTGATATCGACAATGGAAGCCAATGTGTTAGGATTCGAGCACATAAAGGACCTGTATAAGGATGATCCTGACCTCGCCGAGAGCTACAAGGAGTGTGGCACAGGGAGTCGTGGGAAGTTCTACATCCATGAGGGGTTCTTGTTCCAAGAAAGAAGGCTGTGCATACCACAAAGATCATTATGGGAGCTTATCATCCGAGAAGCTCATGGAGGAGGACTCATGGGCCACTTTGGTGTCGACAAGAAACTAGCAGGGGTCAAGGAACACTTCTACTGGAAACACATCAAGAGGACAGTAGAAGCTCATTGTGCAAGGTGCATCACTTGCAAGAAGGCAAAGTCCCGAGTGCAACCTCACGGGTTGTATCTCCCATTGCCCATACTGACGCAACCATAGGTGGATATATCAATGGATTTCGTTCTAAGCCTGCCCAAGATCAACCACAAAGATGCAATCTTTGTAGTGGTGGACAGATTCTCCAAGATGGCACACTTCATTATGTGTGCCAATGTTAATGATGCCACTCAAACAGCCGAGCTGTTCTTCAGGGAGATAGTACAGCTTCATGGAGTGCCAAGGACCATCATGTCAGAAAGGGACACCAAGTTCCTCAGCCATTTTTGGAGGACCCTTTCGAGGAAGCTAGGCACGAAGCTACTCTTCTCTACCACCTGCCATCCTCAAACCGATGGCCAAACTGAAGTTGTCAACCGGACACTATCAACTCTTCTTAGCACTACACTAGGGAAGAACCTCAAGACTTGGGTGGAGTACCTGCCATTCATAGAGTTCGCTTACAACCGAGCCGTGCCCTGAGCAACCAAGAAGACACCCTTTGAAGTAGTATACGGCTTCAACCCTCTAACCCCATTGGAGCAAACGCCACTGCCACAAGCAGAGATGACCAACCACAACGGAGCATCCAAGGTAGAGTTCATAAGGAAGTTACACCAGAAGGTAGCAGAGAAGTTGGAGAAGAGGACCGGGCAGTACGTGACGCATGCTAACATGGGAAAAAAGGAGGTGATCTTTCAACCAGGCGATTAGGTATGGCTACACCTATGGCAGGAGAGGTTCCCAAACCTAAGGATTTCCAAGCTAGCACCAAGAGGAGATGGACCATTCAGAGTGCTGGAGAGGATCAACAACAACGCCTACCGGATCGAGCTCCCAGGTGAGTTTAATGTGTCCAACACGTTCAACGTAACTGACTTAGCCCCTTTCCGCGCAGATGAACAAGTTTTGAGGTCAAAACCTACTGAATAGGGAGGGGATGATGAGGACATCAGGTCGTATGTCCGGCCAAGAGACCAGACTGGCCGACCAGGAAGCTTGCCCGAGACAGCCGGGCCATTTGGCACGTCTGCCAGCCCAAGCGGTACCGCCGGACCCTCGACCAACAGGACCGGACCGATCAGCATTGCCGGCAGAGAAGCCCAAACCTTCGGCACAATTGGTGGCAACGTGGATGACACCGCCGGTCCCATTGGTGAGGCCACCGACTCCGGGATCAACTTGGCCGGTCCAGAAAGTATTCCGGCCAGTACCTCGCACAATCCAGCCGGTACAGCCGATCCAGCCGAATACACGAGCATTTCAGCTTCTACACAAGGAGACTCGGACCAGATAACCTACCAGCTTCACGACATGCATCTAGAGGAAGTCTCTACACCAGTAGTGCCACCAGGAGAAATGACAAGGAGCAGATCAAGAGCACTCTTCCACAAGTTCAGCTTATGGGTCGACAAGCTCCTAGAGGAAGATCGACTAAGGACAATGGGCCAGAAGTGCAAAGAAGAGTCCAAAGGCTTCTCAAAAATGCAAAGGACTTCAGAGACTTGGGCTTTAGTGGCAAGAGAGGTCAGGGCCCAAAGATTCCTAACCCTACTCCACGTCGAAGACTAGGAGCAAAGCGCGTGCATGCCACAAGGACGGCCACCTTCCATTTCTTTGCCGTGAGGTAAAAAAGGTAAGTTTTCAATTTGAATATATGCGTCTTTCTGTTTTGCAGGGTAGGATCTAGATTGTTTACATTTTTGAGTCAACGACATTTTAGGAATAAGTCCATTTTTCGGTTATGCACTTTTGTATATTTTCCATTTGTGCACTTTTGTAAACTTTCCTTTTCTTTCTGTGTGTCGATCCTAGAAGGTCAAGCTGTCGAGCATATTAATAAGGCTCCTTCCAGCATTGTAGTTCGACAACCTTTTTGATATTAATAAAGTAAAACTTTCTTACTACAGGCTTTCTCTCAAAAGAGACTGGTGCGCTTAGAATCTAGTTGAGACCAGCCCTCCTAGCTCTAAGTTTATGATTTATCATGAGGTTCATCACCCCTCGTGTGGTTCACTTCACCCTTCCATCAAATACCAACCCAAAAACCCCTATCTAAGAAGTCTAAGGTCGAGTTTCTCACCTAACCTTCTCCAAACAGCCCACGCGCATATAAGTCTTGAATCGAGGCTTGTATCAGACTTGCTCATGGATCTTGAGCTCCACTTTGTCATTGAGCTATCTCAGTCTATATGGTCGAGGGTGCCTTGTCTTCTCTAGACCTTGGTTATCAACCATGTACGGACTAGCAATGTTAGTGCAAGAACCACCATCTATGATGAGGTTACATACCTTGCCCTTGATGGTGCAACGGCTGTCGAAGATGTTCTCCCTCTGTATGATCTCTGAGGGATCCACCATTGCACTGAGAATGCATCTAGTGACCAGCACTTCCCCCACATCAGGGTACTCAATGTCACCGTATTCCCCTTCTGGTTCATAGTCCTCTTCATCTTGGTATTCATACTCTCCAGCTTCCGTAATCAGCATTACCCTGTTGTTTGGGCACTCCATTGAGATGTGTCCACGACCCCTACACTTGAAACAAGTGATGTGACGTGATCTTTGAGGGTTATAGGACTTACTAGGCTCTCTCTGGTCACGGGTTGGCTCAGGAGGCTTGCTCTTGAACCGTGACTCGATCTCTATGCTTTTGCCTTTGTCTACGGGCTTGGGAATGTTGCTTGGCGCCCAAGGCGTCTTAGGCTTTCCGTGGATGTCTTGGCTCTTACGTTTGATGTACTGCTCAGCCTGGACAGATAGGTGGAACAAGTCCTTGAAGTCATTTACATTTGCCTTTCCACCTTGCGGCTGATTCTTTATTGTAGTCCATCCAAGAACTGTGCCATCAAAGCCTCTTCATCGTCATTGAGCTCCAGCCTGTTCCTTAGTCTCTCAAACTCTTCATAGTACTCCTCTACTGATCTGGTACCCTGCTTAAGAGTACCAAAACGTCGTTGCAAATCTCAATGAAAATAAGGTGGAACAAACCTTTGTCTCATGAGGTCTTTCATGTCGACCCATGAGTCTACGCGCCTCAATCTTTTCCTCCTTTGGTCAGACACCTCACGATCCCACCAGATGAGGGCAGTGTCCGTGAGTTGTGCTACTGCCATGGAGACTCTACTAGGGCCTGGTTGGTTATAGTGATCGAAGATGTAGTCCATCCTCCTCTCCCAATCAAGATAGGCTTCGGGGTCTACTTTTCCTGAAAAACTAGGAGGTGTTAACTTGACATCAGGATGAGTTACCCGGTTGTAGGCGTGTTCATCTCCATCCTCATGATGTCTAGGAGGCATCCTTGGTCTCTGTTGATGACCATATGGCTCGAAGCCATCACCTTCTGCCTCTGGGTGCCGTGGAGGTCCTCTCGGCCTAGGATGATAGTTATGAGGTTGTGCGTCCTCATCTCCATCTGGCTGGGGATCCTCTTGTTCATGCCGTGTCGTAAGGTGCTCAGGACCCTCAGCACGGTCTTGCTCAGCCCTCACGTGCCTTACGGCCTGGAATCTCACAGGCCTTTCCATGCGCTCACACCTCTCGCCGATTGATGCGAGTTGCGTTTGGAGGGTGGTGAACATGGCCATCATGGCCTCGGCTGCATCTCTATTCTCTTCTGCCATTGTGCTATGAGAAAGAAACAAAAGTTATTTTGCTCCTAAGTTGATTAGGACGGTTTTCTTTTATAGGGGAATTCGAAAATTGTAAAAAGGAAAAAATTGAGAAAAAGGAAAAATCTGAAAAATGGAAAGTTTAGAAAAATTAAAACTTTCTACAACTTGTGCTAGCTGTTTTTTTGGTCGAATTCTTTTTGGTATTTTTCTATTTTATTTTTCTTTTCTTTTTAATTTAACTTAAGAATAATGGAAATATGATTCTAACAAAAAGGAAAGTCGAAAATTGCAATGCAAGAATGAATCTAAGCCCTACTCATACACGTAGAAGCTAGATGCACTCGGTTTGGGGTTTGATGATATTTTTTTGATTTTTTCTTGAATGCGGCTTAAACTAATGCAAGAACTAAAAACAAAACTAATTAAAGGATAGAAACAACCTGGTTTAGGTGCTTTAAGCTCTGATACCAAAATGATACAAGTCTCGATTCAAGGTTGTATGCACGTGGGCTGTGTGGAAAAGATTAGGTAAGAAACTCGACCTTAGGCTTCTTGATGGGGGTTTTCTGGTTGGTAAAAGATGGAAAGGTGAAGTGAACCACATAAGGGGTGATGAACCTCGTGATAAATCACAAACTTAGAGCTAGGAGGGCTGGTCTCAACTAGGTTCTAAGCGTACAAGTCTCTTGAGAGAATAACTTGTAGAAAGAAAATTTGATCTTTATTAATTATCAAAAAGGTTGTCGAACTACAATGCTGGAAGGAGCCTTATTCATATGCTCGACAGCTTGACCTTCTAGGGTCGACTCAAGAAAGAAAATTTACAAAAAGTGCACAAATGGAAAACGTACAAAAGTGCATAACTGAAAAAGGACCTATTCCTAAAATGTGTTTGAATCAAAAATGTAAATAATCTAAATCCTACCTTGCAAAACAGAAAGAGGCAAATATCCAAATTTAAAACTTACCTTTCTTACCTCACGGCCAAGAAATGGAAGGTGGCCGTCCTTGTGGCATGCACGCGCCTTGCTCCTAGTCTTCGATAAGAGCAGGGTTAGGAATCTTTGGGACCTGACCTCTCTTGCCACTAAAGCCCAAGTCTCTGAAGTCCCTTGCATTGTTGAGAAGCATTTGGACTCTTCTTTGCACATCTGGCCCAATGTCCTTTGTCGATCATCCTCTAGGAGCTTGTCGACCCATAAGCTGAATTTGTGGAAGAGTGCCCTTGGTATGCTCCTTGTCATTGCTCCTGGTGGCATCACTGGTGTAGAAACTTCCTCTAGATGCATGTACTGAAGCTGGTAGCTTATCTGGTCCAAGTCTCCTTGTGTCGATGTGGAAATGCCCGTGTACTCGGCTGGATCGGCTGTACAGGCTAGACTGTGTGAGGTACTGGCCGGAATGTCTTCTTAGCCGGCCAAGTTGATTCTTGAGGCGGCGGCATCACCAATTGGACCGGCGGTGTCATCCACGTCGCCTCCAGTTGGGCCGGAGGTTTGGGCCTCTCCGCCGGCAATGTTGATCGGTCCGGCCTGGTTGGTCGAAGGTCCGGCGGTACCACTTGGGCCAGCAGACGTGCCAAATGGCCCGGCTGTCTCGGGCAGGCTCCCTAGTTGGCCAGTCTTGTCTCCTGGCCGGTCATACGACCTGATGTCCCCATCACATAATGTCTTCCAGAAATGACTTAGAAATTTGGTGTCACGATCTGAAACGATTGTTCAGGGAACTCCATGTAGGCGCACTACTTTAAAAAATAATCAGCTATTTGTGTAGCATCATTAGTCTTGTTACATGGTATAAAATGAGACATCTTTGAGAACCTGTCTACAACTACAAAGATAGAATCCTTGTGGTTGATGTTCGGCAGACCTAAGACAAAGTCCATAGAGATATCTACCCAAAGTAGGTTAGGAATGGGCCAAGGCATATAACAACCATAGGGGTGTGACCTAGATTTTGCTTTCAAGCAAGTGATGCACTTAACACAGAATCTTTCAACATCTCGTTTTAGATGTGGACAGTAGAAATGTTCCATAAGTACACTCAATGTCTTATCTCGGCCAAAATGACCCATGAGTCCTCCTCCATAAGATTCTCCAATTAATAGTTCTCTCATTGATCCCTGAGGAATACAAAGACGCTTTTCCTTAATCAAAAATCCATCATGTTGATAAAACATACTAGATGCAGCCTTGTTGGTCTCCTTAAACAGTTCTTGAAAATCTGGATCAGTTTCATACATTGCCTTGATGTGTTCAAATCCCATAATCTTAGATTCCATTGTGCTGATGAGAGCATGTCTCCTTGATAAAGCATCAGCCACAACGTTATCTTTACCTTTCTTATATTTGATCACATAGGGAAGAGTCTCCACAAACTCAAGCCACTTTGCATGCCTCTTCTTAAGCTTAGTTTTTACTCTTAAGTGCTTGAGCGTCTCATGATCTGTATGAATAACAAACTCCTTTGACAGTAGGTAATGTTGCCAAGTTTCAAGACACCTTACCAAAGCATAGAGCTCCTTATCATATGTGGGATAGTTAAGTGAAGCCCCACTAAGTTTCTCACTGAAGTAAGCCACTGGTTTTCCTCCTTGCATTAGGACAACTCCTATACCAGTTCCAGAAGCATCACATTCAATTTCAAAGGTTTTATCAAAGTTAGGAAGTACCAAAACAGGCGCATGTGTGAGGCTATATTTCAGCTTGTTGAATGCCTTCTCTTGTACTGGTCCCCATTTGAACTCCACATTCTTCTTAATTACTGAAGTGAAGGGTGCATCAACAGTACTAAAGTCTTTGTCAAATCTTCTATAGAAACTAGCCAATCCATGGAAACTCCTCACATGTCCGATTGTTGTTGGGGTTGGCCAATCTTGAATTGCTTTGATCTTTTCTTCATCGACCTTTAAGTCCTGAGAACTTACAACAAATCCTAGGAATACATCATGATCATTGCAGAAAGTACATTTCTTAAGGTTAGCATAAAGGTTTTCAGCCTTAAGCGTTTCAAGTATCAGCTCAATATGTTGTAAGTGATCTTCAAGATTAGAGCTATAGATTAGAATGTCATCAAAATAAACTACTACGAAATTACAGATAAATGCTCTTAGGACGTGGTTCATGAGTCTCATGAAAGTACTTGGAGCGTTTGTGAGTCCAAATGGCATGACTAGCCATTCATACAATCCTTGTTTGGTTTTAAACGATGTCTTCCATTCATCACCTTCTTTAATTCCCACCTGATGATATCCACTTCTTAGATCAATTTTTGAGAAGATAGTTGCTCCATTGAGTTCATCTAGCATGTCATCAAATCTTGGAATTGGATGTCGGTATTTGCGGTGATATTGTTGATTGCTCTACAATCAACACACATTCTCCAAATTCCATCTTTCTTAGGCCCTAGAAGAACAGGAACAGCACATGGGCTTAGACTTTCTCGGATATAGCCCTTAGACATTAGGTCTTGTACTTGTCTTTCCAGATCCTTTGCTTCTTCTGGATTCACTCTATAGGCAGATCGGTTTGGCAATGGTGCTCCAAGAACAAGATCAATATGATGCTCGATTCCTCTTATAGGTGGCAATCCTGGTGGTATCTCTTCTGGAAAAACATCAGTGAATTTGTCAAGAAGCTCTAGAACAGCAGCAGGGAGTTCCTCCTTTTCTTGTCCTGAAAACGACACTTCTTTAAAGATCATTAGTAGCACCTCTTCTTTAGAATCAAGAGATTTCAAAACAGTGGCAGGGGTTACATAAAGGTTAGTTTTATTTAGCTTTTCTCCTTTAGACATAGTTTGTTGCATCTCATGCACTTCATGTGGAGTTAAAGGTGCTAAGCTAGGTTTCTTGTTATTGTGCATGAAGGTATAGTGATTGGTGCGTCCATTGTGTAATGCTTCTTTGTCAAATTGCCATGGACGACCTAGAAGTAGATGTCCAGCTTGCATAGGCACCACATCACACACAACTTGATCTGCATACTTGCCTATGCTGAATGGTATGGTGACTTGTTCTGCGATTTTTAGCTCAGTTTCATCGTTCAACCATTTGAGCTTGTATGGTCGAGGATGCTTTTTCTTTTGTAACCCTAGCTTATCAACCAAATACTTGCTGGCTACATTAGTACAAGAACCACCATCTATGATCAAGCTACATACCTTAGAGTATATTGTGCACCGAGAATGGTAAATGTTTTCTCTTTGTATAGTTTGTGGTTCAAAAAGAGTACTGAGGGATATCCTTGTAACTAGAAGCTCTCCGGTATGACGATAGTCCACAACTTCTTCCTCAGAGTTTTCTGGTTCATACTCGTCTTCATCTTGAGACTCATATTCTCCATTTGATTTAAGGATCATAACTCTGTGGTTTGGGCATTCTCTTGCATAATGGCCTTTTCCCTGACATTTAAAACAGGTTATATCACGAGATCTTTGAGTTGGAGTTTTACCTTGCTCTGGTTTATCGTTTTTAGACGTTTCAGCAATGGATTTCTTGGATTCTATGTCGATGGCCTTTCCTTTGTCCAGAGCCTTTTGAGGTTGTTGATTCCAGGTAGACTTGCTACGATTTGCTGAGATAGTCTTCCTTTTTATTTGCTGCTCCGCCTGAACCGTAAGATGCAGCAACTCGCCCAGATCATGATAGGTTTGTCTCTCCACTTTTCTAGCAATTCGATCTTGCCGACCATCTAGGAATTGAGACATCAAAGTTTCTTCTGAATCTTCGGTCTCCAACCTGTTTCTAAGCATTTCAAACTCATCAAAGTATTCTTCAACAGATTTAGAACCTTGAGTTAGTTTTCTAAATTTGTTTTGCAACTCTCTGTAGTAGTATGGAGGGACATATCTCTTCCTTAGTTGGAACCTCATGTCTTCCCAAGTAGTGACCTGACCATGTCTATGTCTTCTTCTTTCAGACACATCTTTGTCCCACCAAACTAGAGCACTTTCAGTGAGTTGAGCAGCTGCTAGAGACACGTTTCTCTGATCTGAGTAGTTGTAATACTCAAATATGTATTCCATACGCCTTTCCCAATCAAGGTAGGCATCTAGATTAACCTTTCTAGCAAAGTTGGTGCTGTGAGCTTTACGTCTCTGTTTCCATGCCAAGATTCTTCTACTCTATCTCTGTCACGTTGATATTGTCTTCTTGGTATATGATTATGATCAGGTTCTGGTGGAAAATCATCTTCTAAGTCAGCTATTTCATCCTCCTCATGATTCACACGTTGGGCATTCACATTTCTGATTGGATTTCTGCGGATTGGTGGTGGTTGTTCTATTCTTGTCATGCGATCTCCTAAATTCTAAAGTTGAATCTGAATAGCAGCAAGCATCTCACTACAAGAAAACATGTCTTTTGCGACCACGGAAGTGGTCGCAAAATAGTAGTCGCAAAAAAAATCAGTCGCAAATTTGCGACTGATTTGTGACCACAGAAATAGTGGTTCATTTTGCGACTAATTTGCGACCACATGGTGGTGACTAATTTTACGACTAATTTGCCACTGAATTTCCATAATAAATTTTGCCACTGTTTTGCGACTACATATGTGGTTGCGAAATATGTAGTCACAGATTAGTCACAAAATTTTGTTACTCATTTACGACAACGAGAGTAGTGCAGTCGCAAATCAGTCACAAAATTTTGTGACTGATTTGCGACTACAGGAGTAGTGCAGTCGCAAATCAGTCACAAAGTTTTGTGACTGATTTTGCATTAAAGAGTAGTGCAGTCGCAAATCAGTCACAAAAAATTGTGACTAATTTGCGACTACGTTTCTACTGTAGTCGCAAATCAGTCACAAAATTTTATGACTGATTTGCCACTACGTTTTTCCGGTAGTCGCAAATCAGTCACAATTTTTTGTGACTGATTAATGACCACGTGTATGAAGGAATCGCAAATCGGTGACAAATATTGCGACTGATTTGGGACTGATTTGCGACTACAACGTAATTAGATTTAAAAAAATAATAATTTTTTTTATTATTATTGAAATAATTTTTATATTTTGAAAATACAAATATTAATATTGTTTAAATATAATTTCAAAATATTTAAATTATTTTAATAATAAATGTAAAATAATAGTTGTAAATATAAATTTTAAAAATATTTTTTTAAAATTAATTTCAATAATAATATTAATATTTTGTAATTAGAAATATTAATAAAATAATTTATAATATTATGTATTAATAGTAATATTAGTTAATGTTTTATAAATATTAATATAATAGTTTATAATTTATGGTTTAATATTCATATTATTTATTTTTTATTAATTTATTATAACAATATTTGAAAATTAATTTCCAAAATTATTATGTTATAATAATATTTTTAAATTTTTAATTATGAATATTTTCATAAATTTATATTTTTTAAATTATTAAATATTATAAATAGTTTTTATTATGAATAATAAACATTATAATATTTAATGAAAAATATGTGAAGTAATTAATATAAAATATTGAATAAAAAGAAATACAAAATTAAAATTCTAAATTTATTATTGAAAATTTAATTTACATGAAAAAAATTTTAATTTTCAGTCGGTGGAAATTGGAAATTTGAAGGCGAAAATGGGGTCGTGGGTGGAGCCGTCGATGGTTCCCCTGTGCAATCGTTATCCCGCATATAGGAGGCGAATGCGGGATCCGTCCGTTGGAAATACCCGAGGAGCATCTCCAAGCTCGAGATCTTCTTTTGATTTTCTCTATTCAGCTCTTCCCTCTTCTGATTTCTTTCCAGAATCTGCGCGTTTTGCTGTTTAATTAACTCGTTTTGCTCTTGAAGCATTACGTACTCGGATGAATTGGTTTGCACCCCAGTACGTCTACCCGTAGGCTGTACGTGGTTCAGGCTACCGAGTCCATAAAGACGGCCTAGTTCATCCACAACAGAAGACTACAAAATAACAAAAACAAAAATTAAATAATAAATTTAATTATTTAATTAATTAGAAAAATATGTTATAAGAAAAAACTTAGAAAACTTTTTTTTACCTGAATGAAGATCTCATTCTTCTGTTCTAGAGTCAGCTCAATTGGACGGGAGGTTCCATCAGATGTTTATGTTGGATCGACTTCCACGATCGTCATCTTCTCTTGGATGTTTCATTCGTATGCTTCACAGATTTTTTTTGCTTTCAAATCTATATACGAACCACCCGGTCTTGTGTGAGTCTTTATAAAGACCTCACCTATTGAGATTGGGCGTCCCAAATTATGTTCCTTCACAAATATTGAAATAAATTTTAGTTAACAAAAATGTTAATAAAATTTTTTTAAATTGACTTACCATTTCCTGCTGGACCTGAATATAGGATTTTTGGCCCGACAAATGTTTGTGCGGGCCAAGACCGTCCCGAGCGGAGTTGCGGTTATGAGAGGATTTGGTACTCCTCTCGGTAGACGTTTTTGTTCCCCAATAGTCTATCATAATTTTTTACAGACTTGGGAAAATCCATCGGGGACGTTTTCTGGTTGTATGAATCGTGCTCACCATCCTTTTCATCCGTCTTATGCAGACGGCCTCAAATTCTTTTCGTACCACCGGGGTGATCACATGATCCCAGGTGTACGATTGCTTCAAAATAATATTTTATATATTAATATTTGTTTAAATATTTTTAAATAAAAAATTTTGTAAATAAAATTCCTTACCGCAAACTCTATGAAATATTTTTCCTGCCTCTCAGCAGGTACGACGGTCCAACTGTAGTACGGGCCGTTAAATTTATTTTTCAAAAGTTTTGCAATTTGACGGGTAATAGCTCCGTTATAGCGGTCAAACCTAATATTTCAATTATACAGAGAAATTTTAAATTTATATTAATATATTATTAAAATTATAATAAATATGTATTAAAAAAAATTAAACAATTACAAAAATTATTACCACAATGTATTTGGTGCCGCTTGTGGAGACAGCACTGTCAAATATTGCTCGCAACAAACTATCAAGAGTGATAGTTTATTCATTCGTTCCGTTTCGCAGTCGAGAATTTCTTCCTCCTCATGTTCATCCGATTCCTGAAACCGTGGAAGTAATTGGGTTTCAGGAACGGAGTGAGGGGTAAATGTATATTGGGGAGGGAGGGGGGATGCCGCTCTAGTAGTGGATGTTGAAGGGTTCAAGGAGGCCGAAGAGGTTCCTCGGCCGGAAGACGATGCGATAGATCGTCTTCCACGACCTCTGAATGACCTACCGCTACTTGCCATTTTTTCTAAAAGATTTGTGTTTAGAATGTGTTTAGAGAGGATTTTGATTAAGCAGTTTTGAGGGAATTGTGAAAAATGAGGGAAAACCTTCGTGTATTTATAGTTTTTTTTGCAACCACGTATGTGATCGCAAATCAGTGGTAATATGTGAATTTAATGCAGTAGTCGCAAATCAGTCGCAAATTTGTGACTGATTTGCGATCACCAATTAATTTAGTGGGAAACGAAAACGTTCAAACTCCCA
>CM032163.1:10671516-10745887 GCA_018901935.1 Pugionium cornutum | reverse complement strand
AGTTTTTAAATGCTTCTTTTTGAGCTCCACATCATAAAGAAGAATCCACACAATGTCTGGGCCTTGTCTATATGGTTGAAACGTTTTGGATAGTAGATGCGATGAGTTTGATATGGCCGATAAAACGGTTTCATGGTCCTGATTGCTTTAGCCCAAGAAAAAAAGTCCAAAAGAGTATCCAAACATCAAAATTTGGTGTCAAAAACATTTCCAATAAGTCATCGACCAATTAGCGTGTCAAAGATCTTTGAGAGAGCTTTCTGAAATGGTATTGCCGGATGTGTAGTTCATCGCGGTGTGAAACTTATGACATTTGGAAAATAAAAAATGTTTTGCGATAGACAAATAAAAAACGAGTGAATAAAAAGAGGTGCAACACGAGAACTTCCCAGGAGGTCACCCATCCCAATACTACTCTCGCCCAAGCATGCTTAACTACGGAGTTCTGATAGGATCCGGTGCATTAGTGCTGGTATGATCGCACGCGGTAGTATATGTCATGCAATTGTAAATATCCTCTTCATCCACTTTTTTAATGTGTCTTTTTGAGCTCGACATGATACAGAAGAATCCACACAATGTCTGGGCCTCGTCTAAATGGTTGAAATATTTTGGATCTTCGATGCGATTAGTTAAAGATGGCCGATAAAACGGTTTCGAGGTCGTGATTGCTTCAGCCCAAGAAAAATGTCCGAAAGAGTATCTAAACATCAAAATTTGTGGTCAAAAACATTTCTAATCGGTCTTTGATCTATTGGCGCGTCAAAGATCTTTGAGAGAGCTTTCCTAAATTGTATTGTTGGCTGTGTAGTTCATCGCCGTTGAAACTTATGACATTTTGAAAATACAATGTTTTGCGATAGACAAATAAAAAGCGAGTGACTAAAAAAAGGGGTGCAACACGAGCACTTCCCACGATGTCACCCATCCCAGTACTACTCTCGCCCAAGCACGCTTAACTACGGAGTTCTGATGTGATACGGTGCATTAGTGCTGTTATGATCGCACCCGCTAGTACATGTCATGTAATCGCAAATATCCTCGTCATCCACTTTTTCAATGCTTCTTTTTAACTCGACCTCATAAAAAAGAATCCACACGATGTATGGGCCTTGTCTAGATGGTTGAAATATTTTTGATCGTCAATGCGATGAGTTTGAGAAGACCGATAAAACGGTTTCGAGGTCTTGATTGCTAAAACGTCTGAAAAGAGAATCTAAACATCAAAATTTGGGGTCGAAAACATTTCCAATTGGTCTTTGACCTTCTGGCATGTCAAAGATCTTTGAGAGAGGTTTCCGAAATGGTATTGTCGGCTGTGTAGTTCATCGCGGTGTGAAACTTATGGCATTTCGAAAATACATGGTTTTACGATAGACAAATAAAAAGCGAGTCAATAAAAAAAGGGTGCAACACGAGTACTTCCCAGGAGGTCATCCATCCCAGTACTGCTCTCGCCCAAGTACGCTTAACTGCTGAATTCTGATGGATCCGGCAATAGTGCTGGTATGATCACACCCGGTAGTAAATGTCATGCAATTGTAAATATACTCTTCATCCACTTTTTAAATGCTTCTTTTTGAGATCCAAGTAATAAAGAGGAATCCACACGTTGTATGAGCCTTGTCTAGATGGTTGAAACATTTTGGATCGTTGATGCGATGAGTTTGATATGGTCGATAAAACGGTTTTGAGGTCCTGATTGCTTTAGCCCAAGAAAAACGTATGAAAGAGTATCTAAACATCAAAATTTGGGGTCAAAAACATTTCCAATATGTCTTCGACCAATTAGCACGTCAATGATATTTGAGAGAGCTTTCCGAAATGGTATTGTCGGATGAGTAGTGTATCGCGGTGCGAAACTTATGCCATTTGGAAAATACAATGTTTTGCGATAGACAAATAAAAAATGAGTGAATAAAAAAGGGGTGCAACACGAGAACTTCCCAGGAGGTCCCCCATCGCAATACGACTCTCGCCCAAGCACGCTTACCTGCGGAGTTCTGATGGGATACGGTGCAATAGTGCTGGTATGATCGCACACTGTAGTACATGTCATGCAATCGTAAATATCCTCGTCATCCACTTTTTCAATGTGTCTTTTTGAGCTCGACATGATAAAGAAGAATCCACACAATGTCTGGGCCTCGTCTATATGGTTGAAACATTTTGGATCTTCGATTTGATGAGTTTGAGATGGCCGATAAAATGGTTTCGTGGTCGTGATTGGTTCAGCCCAAGAAAAACGTACGAAAGAGTATCAAAACATCAGAATTTGGGTTCAAAAACATTTTCAATCGGTCTTTGACCTATTGGCGTGTCAAAGATCTTTGAGAGAGTTTCCGAAATGGTATTGTCGGCTTTGTAGTTTATCGCAGTGTGAAACCTCTGGCATTTCAGAAATACAATGTTTTGCGATAGACAAATAAAAAGCAAGTGAATATAAAAAGGGGTGCAACACGAGGACTTCCCAGGAGGTCACCCATCCCAGTACTACTCTCGCCCAAGCATGTTTAACTATGGAGTTCTGATGCGATCCGGTGCATTAGTGCTGGTATGATTGGACCAGGTAGTAGATGTCATGCAATCGCAAATATCCTTGTAATCCATTTTTTCAGTGCTTCTTTTTAACTTGACGTCATAAAAAAGAATCCACACGATGTATGGGCTTTGTCTAGATGGTTGAAATGTTTTGGATCGTCGATGCGATGAGTTTTGAGATGGCCGATAAAACGGTTTCGAGGTCGTGATTGCTGAAACGTCCGAAAGGAGAATCTAAACATCAAAATTTGGGGTCAAAAACATTTTCTTTGAGAGAGCTTTCCGAAATGGTATTGTCGGCTGTGTAGTTCATCGCGGTGTGAAACTTATGACATTTCAAAAATACTATGTTTTACGATAGACAAATAAAAAGCGAGTGAATAAAAAAAAGGGTGCAACACGAGTACATCCCAGGAGGTCATCCATCCCGGCACTACTCTCGCCCAAGTACGCTTAACTACGTAATTCTGATGGGATCCGGCAATTGTGCTGGTATGATCGCACCCGGTAATAAATGTCATGCAATTGTAAATATACTCTTCATCCACTTTTTAAATGCTTCTTTTTGAGATCCAAGTAATAAAGAGGAATCCACACGATGTCTGAGCCTTCTCTAGATGGTTGAAACATTTTGGATCATTGATGCGATGAGTTTGATATGGTCGATAAAACGGTTACGAGGTCCTGATTGCTTCAGCCGAGAAAAACGTATGTAAGAGTATCTAAACATCGAAAGTTGGGGTCAAAAACATTTCCAATATGTCTTCGACCAATTAGCACGTCAAAGATATTTGAGAGAGCTTTCCGAAATGGTATTATCGGAGGAGTAGTTTATCGCGGTATGAAACTTATGGCATTTGGAAAATATAATGTTTTGCGTTAGACAAATAAAAAATGAGTGAATAAAAAAGGGGTGCAACACGAGAACTTCCCAGGAGGTCCCCCATCGCAATACGACTCTCGCCCAAGCACGCTTAACGGCGAAGTTCTGATGGGATACGGTGCATTAGTGCTGGTATGATTGCACGCTGTAGTACATGTCATGCAATTGTAAATATCCTCTTCATCCACTTTTTCAATGTGTCTTTTTGAGCTCGACATGATAAAGAAGAATCCACACAATGTCTGGGCCTCGTCTAAATGGTTGAAACATTTTGGATCTTCGATGCGATGAGTTTGAGATGGCCGATAAAATGGTTTCGAGGTCGTGATTGCTTCAGCCCAAGAAAAACGTATGAAAGAGTATCTAAACATCAAAATTTGGGGTCAAAAACATTTCCAATCGATCTTTGACCAATTGGCGTGTCAAAGATCTTTGAGAGAGTTTCCGAAATGGTATTGTCGGCTGTGTAATTCATCGCAGTGTGAAACTTATGGCATTTCGAAAATACAATGTTTTGCGATAGACAAATAAAAAGCGAGTGAATAAAAAAAGGGATGCAACACGAGGACTTCCCAGGAGGTCACCCATCCCAGTACTACTCTCGCCCAAGCATGTTTAACTACGGAGTTCTGATGCGATCCGGTGCATTAGTGCTGGAATGATCGTACCAGGTAGTACATGTCATGCAATCGCAAATATCCTTGCCATCCACCATTTCAGTGCTTCTTTTTACCTCGTCGTCTTAAAAAAGAATCCACACGATGTATTGGCCTTGTCTAGATGGTTGAAATGTTTTGGATCGTCGATGCGATGAGTTTTAGATGGCCGATAAAACGGTTTCGAGGTCGTGATTGCTAAAATATCCAAAAGGAGAATCTAAACATCAAAATTTGGGGTCGAAAACATTTCCAATCGGTGTTTGACCTTCTGGCATGTCAGATCTTTGAGAGAGCTTTCCGAAATGGTATTGTTGGCTGTGTAGTTCATCGTGGTGTGAAACTTATGGCATTTCGAAAATACAATGTTTTACGATAGACAAATAAAAAGCAATTGAATAAAAAAAAGGGTGCAACACTAGTACTTCCCAAGAGGTCATCCATCCCAGTACTACTCTCGCCCAAGTACGCTTAACGGCGGAATTCTGATGGGATCCAGCAATAGTGCTGGTATGATCGCACCCGGTAGTAAATGTCATGCAATTGTAAATATACTCGTCATCCACTTTTTAAATGCTTCTTTTTGAGATCCAAGTAATAGAGAGGAATCCACACGATGTATGATCCTTGTCTAGATGGTTGATATATTTTGGATCGTTGATGCGATGAGTTTTATATGGTCGATAAAACGGTTTCGAGTTCCTGATCACTTCAGCCCGAGAAAAACGTCTAAAAGAGTATCTAAACATCAAAATTTGGGGTGAAAAAGTATTTCCAATATGTCTCCGACCAATTAGCGCATCAAAGATATTTGAGAGAGCTTTCCGAAATGGTATTGTCGGATGTGTAGTTTATCGCGGTGTAAAACTTATGCCACTTGGAAAATACAATGTTTTGCGATAGACAAATAAAAAACGAGTCTATAAAAAAGGGGTGCAACACGAGAACTTCCCAGGAGGTCACCCATTGCAACACTACTCTCGCCCAAGCACGCTTAACAGCGGAGTTCTGATGGGCTCCGGTGCATTAGTGCTGGTGTGATCGCACGCTGTAGTACATGTCATGCAATCGTAAATATCCTCTTCATCCACTTTTTCAATGTGTATTTTTGAGCTCGACATGATAAAGAAGAATCCACACAATGTCTGGGCCTCGTCTAAATGGTTGAAACGTTTTGGATATTCGATGCGATGAGTTTGAGATGGCCGATAAAATGGTTTCGAGGTTGTGATTGCTTCAGCCCAACAAAAAAAACGTACGAAAGAGTATCTAAACATCAAAATTTGTGGTCACAAACATTTCGAATTGGTCTTTGACATATTGGCGTGTCAAAGATCTTTGAGAGAGTTTCCGAAAGGGTATTGTCGGCTTTGTAGTTCATTGCGGTGTGAAACTTATGGCATTTCGAAAATACAATGTTTTGCAATAGACAAATGAAAAGCGAGTGAATAAAAAAAGGGGTGCAACACGAGGACTTCCCAGGTGGTCACCCATCCGAGTACTACTCTCACCCAAGCATGTTTAACTATGGAGTTCTGATGCGATCCGGTGCATTAGTGCTGGTATGATCGGACCAGGTAGTACATGTCATGCAATCGCAAATATCCTTGTCATCCACTTTTTCAGTGCTTCTTTTTAACTCGATGTCATAAAAAAGAATCCACACGATGTATGGGCCATGTCTAGATGGTTGAAATGTTTTGGAACGTCGATGCGATGAGTTTGAGATGGCCGATAAAACGGTTCCGAGGTCGTGATTGCTAAAACGTCCGAAAGGAGAATCTAAACATTTCCAATCGGTCTTTGACTTTTTGGCACGTCAAAGATCTTCGAGAGAGCTTTCCGAAATGGAATTGTCGGCTGTGTAGTTCATCACGGTGTGAAACTTATGGCATTTCGAAAATATAATGTTTTACGATAGACAAATAAAAGGCGAGTGAATAAAAAAGAGGGTGCAACACGAGTACTTCCCAGGAGGTCATCAATCCCAGTACTACTCTCGCCCAAGTACGCTTAACTACGGAATTCTGTTGGGATCCGGCAATAGTGCTGCTATGATCGCACCCGGTAGTACATGTCATGCAATAGTAAATATCCTCTTCATCCACTTTTTAAATGCTTCTTTTTGAGCTCCAGATCATAATGAAGAATCCACACGATGTCCGGTCCTTGTCTAGATGGTTGAAACATTTTGGATCATCGATGCAATGAGTTTGATATGGTCGATAAAACGGTTTCGAGGTCCTGATTGCTTCAGCCCAAGAAAAACGTCCGAAAGAGTATCTAAACATCAAAATTTGGGGTCAAAAATGTTTCCAATATGTCTTCGACCAATTAGCGTGTCAAAGATATTTGAGAGAGTTTTACCAAATTGTATTTTCGGATGTGTAGTTTATCGCGGTATGAAACTTATGACATTTGGAAAATACAATGTTTTACGATAGACAAATAAAAAATGAGTGAATAAAAAAGGGGTGCAACACGAGAACTTCCCAGGACGTCACCCATCGCAATACTACTCTCGCCCAACCACGATTAATTGCGGAGTTCTGATTGGATCCGGTGCATTAGTGCTGGAATGATCGCACACTGTAGTTCATGTCATGCAATCGTAAATATCCTCTTCATCCACTTTTTCAATGTCTCTTTTTGAGCTCGAAATGATAAAGAAGAATCCACACAATGTCTGGGCCTCGTATAGATGGTTGAAACGTTTTGAATCTTCGATGCGATGAGTTTGAGATGGCCGATAAAACGGTTTCAAGGTCGTGATTGCTTCATCCCGAGAAAAACGTCCGAAAAAGTATCTAAACATCAAAATTTGGAGTCAAAAAAGTTTCCAATCGGACTTCATCCTACTAGCGCGTCAAAGATCTTTGACAGAACTTTCCGAAATGTATTGTCTACTGTGTAGTTCATCTCGGTGTGAAACTTATGGCATTTCGAAAATACAATGTTTTGCGATAGCGAATAAAAAGCGAGTGAATAAAAAAAGGGATGCAACACGAGGACTTCCCAGAAGCTCATCCATTCCAGTACTACTCTTACCCAAGTACGGTTAACTGCAGAGTTCTGATGGAATCCGGTGCATTAGTGCTGGTATGATCGCACCCGGTAGTACATGTCATGCAATCGTAAATATCCTCTTCATCCACTTTTCCATTGCTTCTTTTTGAGCTTGACGTTATAAAGAAGAATCCACATGATGTCTGGGCCTCGTCTAGATGGTTGAAATGTTATCGATCATCGATGCGATGAGTTTGATACGGCCGATAAAATGGTTTCAAGGTCGTGATTGCTTGAGCCCAAGAAAAACATCTGAAAGAGTGTCTAAACATCAAAATTTGGGGTTAAAAACATTTCCAATCGGGCTTCGACCTAATAGCGGGTCAAAGATCTTTGAAAGAGCTTTCTGAAAATGTATTGTCGGCTGTGTAGTTCATCGCGGAGTGAAACTTATGGCATTTCAAAAATATAATGTTTTGCGATAGACAAATAAAAAGCGAGTGAATAACAAAAGAGGTGTAACACGAGGACTTCCCAGGAGGTCCCCCATCCCAGTACTACTCTCGCCCAATCACGCTTAACTACGGGAGTTCTGATGGGATTTAGTGCATTAGTGCTAGTATGATCGCACCCGGTATTACATGTCATGCAATCGTAAATATCCTCTTCATCCACTTTTTCAATGCTTCTTTTTGAGCTTGACGTGATAAAGAAGAATCCACACGATGTGTGGGCCTCGTATAGATGGTTGAAACATTTTGGATCGTCGATGCGATGAGTTTGAGATGGTCGATAAAACGGTTTCGAGGGCTTGATTGCTTCAGCCCAAGAAAAAACGTCCGAAAGAGTCTCTAAATATCAAAATTTGGGCTCAATAACATTTCCAATCGGTCTTTGCCATATTTCCGTTTCAAAGATCTTTGAGAGAGCTTTCCGAAATAGTATTGTCGACTGTGTAGTTCATCGCGGTGTGAAACTTCTGGCATTGCGATAGACATATAAAAAGCGAGTGAATAAAAAAAGGGGTGCAACACGAGGACTTCCCAGGATGTAATCCATCCTAGTACTACAGTCGCCCAAGCACGCTTAACTGCAAAGTTCTGATAGGATCCGGTGCATTAGTGCTGGTATGATCGCACCCGGTAGTACATGTCATGCAATCGTAAATATCGTCTTCATCCCCTTTTTCAATCCTTCGTTTTGAGCTCGACGTGACAAAGAAGAATCCAAAAGATTTCTGGGCCTTGTCTAGATGGTTGAAACATTTTGGATCATCGATGCGATGAGTTTGAGATGGCCAATAAAACGGTTTCGAGGTTGTGATTGCTTCAGCACGAGAAAAATGTCTGATAGATTATCTAAACATAAAAATTTGGGGTCGAAAACATTTACAATCGGTCTTCAACCTATTGGCGAGTCAAAGATCTTTGAGTGAGCTTTCCGAAATGGAATTGTCGGCTCTGTAGTTCATCGCAGTGTGAAACTTATGACATTTTGAAATACTATGTTTTGCGATAGACAAATAAAAAGCGAGTGAATAAAAAAGGGGTGCAACACGAGGACTTCCCATGAGGTCACCAATCCTAGTACTACTCTCGTCCAAGAACTCTTAACTGCGGAATTTTGATGGGATGCGTTGCATTAGTGCTGGTATTCTCACACACGGTACTACATGTTATGAAATCGGAAATATCTTCTTCATCCACGTTTTCAATGCTTCTTTTTGAGCTCGACGTGGTAAAGAAGAATCTACACGATGTGTGGGCCTCGTCTAGATGGTTGAAACGATTTGGATCATCAATATGATGATTTTGAGATGGCCGATATAACGGTTTCGAGGGCATGATTCTTCATCCCAAGAAAAACGTCTGAAAGAGTATCTAAACACCAAAATTTTGGGTGGATAACATTTCTAATCGATCTCTGCTATATTGGCACGTCAAACATATTTGAGAGAGCTTTCCAAAATGGTATTGTCGACTGTGTAGTTCATCACGGTGTGAAACTTTTGGCATTTCAAAAATATAATGTTTTGAGATACACAAATAAAAAGTGAGTGAATAAAAAAAAGGGTGCAACACGACTACTTCCCATGAGGTCATCCATCCAGGTACTACTCTCTCCCAAGCATGCTTAACTATGGAGCTTTGATGGAATCTGGTGCATTAGTGCTGGTATGATTGCACCCGGTAGTACATGTCATGCAATCGTAAATATCCTCTTCATTTACTTTTTCAATGTTTCTTTTTGAGCTCGACGTGATAAAGAAGAATCCACACAATTTATGGGCCTTGTCTAGATGGTTGAAACGTTTTGGAACATCGATGCGATGAGTGTGATAAGCAATTTTGAGGTCGAGATTGCTTCATCCTTAGAAAAATGTACGAAAGAGTATATAAACATCAAAATTTTGGGTCGAAAACATTTCCAGTCAGTCCTCGACTTATATGCACGTCAAAGATCTTTGAGAGAGCTTTCCGAAATTGTATTGTCGGCTGTGTAGTTTATCGCAGTGCGAAACTTATGGTATTTCGAAAATACAATGTTTTGCGATTGATAAATACAAAGCGAGTGAATAAAAAAGGGGTGCGACACGAGGAATTTCTAGGAGGTCACCCATCCCAGTACTACTCTCGCCCAATCATGCTAAACTGCATAGTTCTAATGGGATCCAGTGCATTAGTGTTGTTATGATCGCACCCGGTAGTACATGTCATGCAATCGTAAATATCCTCTTCATCCACTTTTTCAATGCTTCTTTTTGAGCTCGACGTGATAAAGAAAAATCCACACGATTGTGGGTCTTGTCTATATGGTTGAAACGTTTTGGATCGTCGATGCGATGAGTTTGAGATGGCCGATAAAACGTTTTCGAGGTCGTGATTGCTTCAGCCCAAGAAAAACATCCGAAAGACTATCTAAACATCCAATTTGGGGTCAAAAAATTTCCTATCGGTCTTCGACCAATTGGCGAGTCAAAGATCTTTGAGTGAGCTTTTTGAAATGGAATTGTCGGCTGTGTAGTTAATCGCTGTGTGAAACATATGACATTTCGAAAATACAATGTTTTGCGATAGACAAATAAAAAGCGAGTGAATAAAAAAAGGGGTGCAACACGAGGACTTCCCAGGAGGTCACCAATCCCAGTACTACACTCACTCAAGCACGCTTAACTGCGGAGTTCTGATGGGATCCGGTCCATTAGTGCTGGTATGATCGCACCCTGTAGTACATGTCATGCAATGGTAAATATCCTCTTCATCCGTTGTTTCAATGCTTCTTTTTGAGTTCGACGTGATAAAGAAGAATCCACACGATGTGTGAGCCTCGTCTAGACTGTTAAAACATTTTTGATCGTCGATGCGATGGGTTTGAGATGTCCGATAAAATGGTTTCAAGGCCTTGATTGCTTCAGCCCGGGAAAAACGTTTGAAAGAGTATCTAAACTTAAAAATTTTGGGTTAAAAACATTTCCAATCGGTCTTTGACATATTGGCACGTCAAAGATCTTTGAGAGAGCTTTCCGAAATGGTATTGTCGGATGTGTAGTTCATCGCGGTGTGAAACTTATGACATTTTGAAATACAATGTTTTGCGATAGATAAATAAAAGGTGAGAGAATAAAAAAGGGGTGCAACACGAGGACTTCCCATGAAGTCATCAATCCCAGTACTACTCTCACCCAAGAACTCTTAACTACGGAGTTCTGATGGGATGCGGTGCATTAGTGGTGGTATTCTCGCACCCGGTACTACATGTTATGAAATCGGAAATATCTTCTTCATCCACTTTTTCAATGCTCCTTTTTGAGCTCGACGTGATAAAGAAGAATCTACACGATGTGTGGGCCTCGTCTAGATGGTTGAAACATTTTGGATCATCAATATGATGAGTTTGAGATGGCCGATAAAACGGTTTCGAGGGCGTGATTGCTTCATCCCAAGAAAAACGTCTGAAAGAGTATCTAAACACCAAAATTTGGGGTGGATAACATTTCTAATCGATCTCTGCTATATTGGCACGTCCTACATATTTGAGAGAGCTTTCCGAAATGGTATTGTCGACTCTGTAGTTCATCATGGTGTGAAACTTTTGGCATTTCAAAAATACAATGTTTTGAGATACACAAATAAAAAGTGAGTGAATAAAAAAAGGGTACAACACGACTACTTCCCAGGAGGTCATCCATCCAGGTACTACTCTCGCCCAAGCATGCTTAACTACGTAGCTTTGATTGGATCCGGTGCATTACTGTTGGTATGATCGCACCCGGTTGTACATGTCATCCAATCGTAAATATCCTCTTCATCTACTTTTTTAATGTTTCTTTTTGAGCTCGACGTGATAAAGAAGAATCCACACAATTTATGGGCCTTGTCTAGATGGTTGAAACGTTTTGGAACATCGATGCGATGAGTGTGATAAACAATTTTGAGGTCGAGATTGCTTCATCCTTAGAAAAAAGTACGAAAGAGTATATAAACATCAAAATTTGGGGTCGAAAACATTTCCAGTCAGTCCTCGACTTATATGCACGTCAAAGATCTTTGAGAGAGCTTTCCGAAATGGTATTGTCGGCTGTGTAGTTTATCGCAGTGTGAAACTTATGGCATTTCGCAAATACAATGTTTTGCGATTGATAAATACAAAGCGAGTGAATAAAAAAGGGGTGCGACACGAGGAATTTCTAGGAGGTCACCCATCCCAGTACTACTCTCGCGCAATCACACTTAACTGCATAGTTCTAATGGTATCTGGTGCATTAGTGCTGTTATGATCACACCCGGTAGTACATGTCATGCAATCGTAAATATCCTCTTCATCCACTTTTTCAATGCCTATTTTTGAGCTCAACGTGATAAAGAAAAATCCACACGATGTGTGGGTCTTGTCTATATGGTTGAAACGTTTTGGATCATCGATGCGATGAGTTTGAGATGGCCGATAAAACGGTTTCGATGTCATGATTGCTTCAGCCCAAGAAAACATCCGAAAGACTATCTAAACATCAAATTTGGGGTCAAAAAATTTCCAATCGGTCTTCGACCTATTTTTGCGCGTCAAAGATCTTTGAGTGAGCTTTCCAAAATGGAATTGTCTGCTGTGTAGTTAATCGCTGTGTGAAACTTATGACATTTCGAAAATACAATGTTTTGCGATAGACAAATAAAAAGCGAGTGAATAAAAAAAGGGGTGCAACACGAGGACTTCCCAGGAGGTCACCAATCCCAGTACTACTCTCGCCCAAGCACGCTTAACTGCGGAGTTCTAATGGGATCTGGTGCATTAGTGCTGGTATGATCGCACCTGGTAGTACATGTCATGCAATGGTAAATATCCTCTTCATACGTTGTTTCAATGCTTCGTTTTGAGATCGACGTGATAAAGAAGAATCCACACGATGTGTGAGCCTCGTCTAGATGGTTAAAACATTTTGGATCGTCGATGCAATGAGTTTGAGATGTCCGATAAAACGGGCCGTGATTGCTTCAGCCCGAGAAAAACATTTGAAAGAGTATCTAAACATAAAAATTTGGGGTTAAAAACATTTCCAATCGGTCTTCGACATATTGGCACGTCAAAGATCTTTAAAAGAGCTTTCCGAAATGCTATTTTCGGATGTGTAGTTCGTCGCGGTGTGAAACTTATGGCATTTCGAAAATACAATATTTTGCGATAGACAAATAAAAAGCGACTGAATAACAAAAGTGGTGCAACACAAGCTAGGACTTCCCAAGAGGACACCCATCCCAGTACTACTCTCGCTCAATCACGTTAACTGCAGAGTTTTGATGGGATCCGGTGCATTAGTGCTGGTATGATCGCACCCGGTACTACATGTCATGAAATCGTAAATATCCTCTTCATCCACTTTTTTAATGCTTCTTTTTGAGCTCGATGTGATTAAGACGAGTCCAGAGGATATGTGGGCCACGTCTAGATGGTTGAAACATTTTGGATCGTCGATGCGATGAGTTTGAGATGGCCGATAAAACGGTTTCGAGGGCATGATTTCTTCAGCCCAAGAAAAACGCCGAAAGAGTATCTAAACATCAAAATTTGGGGTTGATAAGATTTCCAATCAATCTTTTCCATATTGGCTCATCAAAGATCTTTGAGAGATCTTTCCGAAATGGTATTGTCGACTGAGTAGTTCATCACGGTGTGAAATTTTTGGCATTTCGGAAATACTATGTTTTGCGATAGACAAATAAAAAGCGAGTTAATAAAGGAGTGCAACACGAGGACTTTTCAGGAGGTCACCCATCCCAGTACTACTCTCGCCCAGGCATGCGTTACTACAGAGTTCTGATGGGATCCGGTGCATTAATGCTGGTATGATCGCACCTGGTAGTACATATCATGCAATCGTAAATATCCTCTTCATCAACTTTTTCAATGCTTCTTTTTGAGCTCGACGTGATAAAGAAGAATCCACACGATTTATGGGCCTTGTCTAGATGGTTGAAACGTTTTGGATCATCGATGTGATGAGTTTGAGATGGCCGATAAAATGGTTTCGAGGTCATAATTGCTTCAGCCCGAGAAAAACGTCCGAAACAGTATCTAAACATCAAAATTTGGGGTCGAATACATTTGCAATCGGTCTTTGCCCTACTGGCAAGTCAAAGATCTTTAAGAGAGCTTTCCGAAATGGAGTTGTCGGCTGTGTAATTCATCTCAGTGTGAAACTTATGGCATTTCGAAAATACAATTTTTTGCGACATACAAATAAAAAGCAAGTGAATAAGAAAATGGGTGCAACACGAGGACTTCCCCGGAGGTCACCCATCCCAGTACTACTCTCGCCCTAGCACGCTTAATTACAGAGTTCTGATGGGATCCGGTGCATTAGTGCTGGTATGATCGCATCAGGTAGTACATGTCATGCAATAGTAAATATCCTATTCATCTAATTTTTCAATGCTTCTTTTTGAGTTCGATGTGATAAAGAAGAATCCACACGATGTGTGAGCCTCGTCTAGATGGTTGCAATGTTTTGGATCGTCGATGCGAAGAGTTTGATGTGCCCGAGAAAACGGTTTTGAGGTCGTGATTGCTTCAACCTTAAAAACGCCAGAAAGAGTATCTAAACATCAAAATTTGGGGTCAAAAAATTTTATTATCGGTCCTCGACCTATTGGCACGTCAATGATCTTTGAGAGAACTTTCCGAAATGGTATTGTGCGCTGTGTAGTTCATCACGCTGACTTATGGCATTTCGAAAATACAATGTTTTGCGATAGACAAATAAGAAGGGGTGCAACATTAGGACTTCCCAGGAGATCACCTGATACAAGCCTTGATTCAAGGATGTATGCGCGTGGGCTATCTGGAGAAGTTTAGGTGAGAAAATTAGACTTCTTGGATAGGAGTTTTTGGGTTGGTATTCGATGGAAAGGTGAAGTGAACCACACGAGGGGTGATGAACCTCGTGATAAATCACAAACTTAGAGCTAGGAGGGCTGGTCTCAACTAGATTCTAAGCGCACAAGATTCTTGAGAGAAAACTTGTTGGGGAAAAAGTTCTATCTTTATTAATATCAAAAAGGTTGTCGAACTACAATGCTGGAAGGAGCCTTATTAATATGCTCGACAGCCTGACCTTCTAGGGTCGACTCAAATAAGAAAAGGAAAACTTACAAAAGTGCACAAAAGGAAAAGATACAAAAGTGTATAATCGAAAAAGGACCTATTCGTAAAATGACTTTGACTCAATAAAAGTAAATATTCTAGATCCTACCCTGCAAAACAGAAAGAGGCATATATTCGAATTGAAACTTACCTCATGGCCAAGAAATGGAAGGTGGCCGTCCTTGTGGCATGCACGCGCCTTGCTCCTAGTCTTCGACAAGGAGTAGGGTTAAGAATCTTTGGGCCCTGACCTCTCTTGCCACTAAAGCCCAAGTCTCTGATGTCCCTTGTGTTTTTGAGAAGCCATTGGACTCTTCCTTGCACTTTTGGCCCATTGTCCTTAGTCGATCTTCCTCTAGAAGCTTGTCGACCCATAAGCTGAATTTGTGGAAGAGTGCCCTTGATCTGCTTCTTGTCATTGCTCCTTGAGGTACCACTGGTGTAGAGACTTCCTCTAGGTGCATCTCCTGGGGCTGGTAGCTCATTTGGTCCGAGTGTTCTTGTGTAGAAGTGGAAATGCACGTGTATTCGGCTGGATCGGCTGTACCGGCTGGATTGTGCGAGGTACTGGCCGGAATGCCTTCAGGACCGGCCAAGTTGATTCCCGAGTTGGCGGCATCACCAGAGGGACCGGCGGTGTCATCCACGTCGCCACCAAGTGTGCCGGAAGCTTGGGCCTCTCCACCGGCAATGCTGGTTGCTCTGGTCCTTGTGGTCGAGGGTTCGGCGGTACTGCTTGGGCCGGCAGGCATGCCAGATGGTCCGGCTGTCTCGGGCAAGCTTCCTGGTCGGCCAGTCTGGTCTCCTTCCTGGATGCACGACCTGATGTCCTCATCATCCCCTCCCTCTTCAGTAGGTTTTGTCCTCAAAACTGGTTCATCTGCATGGAAAGGGGCTAAGTCAGTAACATTGAACGTATTGGACACATTAAACTTACCTGGGAGCTCGATCCGGTAGGCGTTGTTGTTGATCCTCTCAAGCGCTCTGAATGGTCCATCTCGTCTTGGTGCTAGCTTGGAACTCCTTAGGTGTGGGAACCTCTCCTGCCGTAGGTGTAGCCACACCCAATCGCCTGGTTGAAAGATCACCTCTTTTCTTCCCTTGTTGGCATGAGTCACGTACTGTCCGGTCTCTTCTCCAAGTTTTCTGCTACCTTCTGGTGTAACTCCTTATGAACTCTGCCTTGGATGCTCCATTGAGGTTGGTCATCTCAGCTGGTGGTAGTGGCATTTGCTCCAATGGGGTGAGAGGGTTGAAGCCGTATACTACTTCAAATGGTGTCTTCTTGGTTGCTGAGTGCACGGCTTGGTTGTAAGCAAACTCTATGAATGGCAGGCACTCCACCCAAGTCTTTAGGTTCTTCCCTAGTGTAGTTCTGAGAAGAGATGATAGTGTCCTGTTGACAACTTCAGTTTGGCCATCGGTTTGAGGATGGCAGGTGGTAGAGAAGAGTAGCTTCGTGCCTAGCTTTCTCCAAAGAGTCCTCCAGAAATGGCTGAGGAACTTGGTGTCCCTATCTGATACGATTGTCCTTGGCACTCCATGAAGCCGTACTATCTCCTTGAAGAACAGCTCAGCTGTTTGTGTGGCATCATTGACATTGGCACATGGAATGAAGTGTGCCATCTTGGAGAATCTGTCCACCACTACAAAGATTGCATCTTTGTGGTTGATCTTGGGCAGACCTAGAACAAAGTCCACTGAGATGTCCACCCAAGGATGTGTAGGTATGGGCAGTGGGAGATACAACCCATGAGGTTGCACTCGGGACTTTGCCTTCTTGCAAGTGATGTATCTTGCACAATGAGCTTCTACTGTCCTCTTGATGTGTGGCTAGTAGAAGTGCTCCTTGACCACTGCTAGAGTCTTGTCGACACCAAAGTGGCCCATGAGTCCTCCTCCATGAGCTTCTCGGATGATAACCTCCCTTAATGATCCTTGTAGTATGCACAGCCTTCTTTCTCGGAACAAGAATCCCTCATGGATGTAGAACTTGCCATGACTCCCTGTGCCACACTCCTTGTAGCTCTTAGCAAAGTCAGGATCATCCTTGTATAGGTCCTTGATGTGCTCAAACCCTAGGACCTTTGCCTCCATGGTGGATATCAAGGCAAACCTCCTTGATAGTGCATCGGCTACCACATTATCTTTGCCCTTCTTGTACTTGATGACGTATGGGAAGGTCTCTATGAACTCCATCCACCTGGCATGTCTCCTCTTGAGATTGGTTTGCCCTCTGAGGTGTTTGAGAGTCTCATTATCAGTGTGGATCACAAACTCCTTGGACAGCAAGTAATGCTGCCAAGTCTCCAATGCTCGGACAAGGGCATAAAGCTCCTTGTCATAAGTGGGGTAGTTCAGTGAGGCACCACCTAGCTTCTCACTGAAGTATGCCACTGGTCTCCCTCCTTGGGTTAGCACTGCTCCTATGCCTATTCCAGAGGCATCACACTCCACTTCAAACGTCTAGTTGAAGTTGGGAAGGACTAGCACTGGTGCATGTGTAAGGCTGTCCTTCAAGGCCTGGAATACCTTCTCCTGAGCTTCTCCCCAGCTGAATCCCACGTTCTTCTTCACTACTGCCGTCAATTGTGAGGCAATACTGCTAAAATTGGGCACGAATCTCCTGTAGAAGCTGGCCAGACCGTGGAAACTCCTCACTTGACTGATGTTGCTTGGTGTTGGCCATTCCTGTATGGCTCGAATCTTCTCTTCATCAACCTATAAGTCCTGTGAACTTACAACAAAACCTAAGAAGACAAGTTTATCAGTACAAAAGATGCACTTCTTGAGATTGGCATAAAGCTCTTCTTGTCGAAGGGTTTTAAGTACCATCTCAAGATGTGTGAGGTGTTCCCGTAGGCACTTACTATAAACTAGTATGTCATCAACGTAAACCACTACAAACTTACTGATGTACGCCCTAAGAACTTGGTTCATAAGGCGCATGAAGGTGCTTGGGGCATTAGTCAAGCCAAATGGCATGACTGTCCACTCGTAGAGCCCTTGCTTTGTCTTGAAAGCAGTCTTCCAGTCATCACCTTCTTTCATTCTGACCTGGTGGTATCCACTCTTGAGGTCTATCTTAGAGAAGACCGTGGCTCCACTCAGCTCATCTAGCATGTCATCCAACCGTGGTATTGGATGTCGGTACTTGACTGTGATGTTGTTGATTGCTTGGCAGTCCACGCACATGCGCCAAGTCCCATCTTTCTTGGGCACTAGTAGCACTGGTACGGCACATGGACTGAGGCTCTCTCGCACATAGCCTTTCTCCAGGAGCTCCTTGACTTGCTTCTCAAGCTCCTTGGACTCCTCTGGACTCATTCGGTAGGCTGGCCAGTTGGGCAGGGCTGCTCCGGGCACTAGATCAATCTGGTGTTCTATGCCACGCAAAGGAGGCAAGCCTTCTGGTATCTCCTCTGGAAATACATCCTGGAACTTGTTGAGGAGAGTTGCTACTTCAGGAGGTAGCTCTACCAGTTCTTTTTCTACATTCAACACTTCTTTGAAAACTATTAGTAACATTAAATCCTTCAAGGCTAAAGCATGGCCAAGAAATGGAAGGTGGCCGTCCTTGTGGCATGCACGCGCCTTGCTCCTAGTCTTTGACTTGGAGTAGGGTTAAGAATCTTTGGGCCCTGACCTCTCTTGCCACTAAAGCCCAAGTCTCTGATGTCCCTTGTGTTGTTGAGAAGCCATTGGACTCTTCCTTGCACTTTTGGCCCATTGTCCTTAGTCAATCTTCCTCTAGGAGCTTGTCGACCCATAAGCTGAATTTGTGGAAGAGTGCCCTTGATCTGCTTCTTGTCATTGCTCCTTGAGGTACCACTGGTGTAGAGACTTCCTCTAGGTGCATGTCCTGGAGCTGGTAGCTCATTTGGTCCGAGTCATCTTGTGCAGAAGTGGAAATGCGCGTGTACTCGGCTGTACCGGCTGGATTGTGCGAGGTACTGGCCGGAATTCCTTCAGGACCGGCCAAGTTGATCCCGGAGTTGGCGGCATCACCAGAGAGACCGGCGGTGTCATCCACGTCACCACCAAGTGTGCTGGAAGCTTGGGCCTCCCCGCCGGCAATTCTGGTTGCTCTGGTCCTTGTATTCGAGGGTCCGGCGGTACTGCTTGGGCCGGTAGGCGTGCCAGATGGCCCGGCTGTCTCGGGCAAGCTTCCTGGTCGGCCAGTCTGGTCTCCTGGCTGGATGCACGACCTGATGTCCTCATCATCACCCATCCCAGTACTTGTCTCACCCAAGCACGCTTAACTGTGGAGTTCTAATGTGATCCGGTGCATTAGTACGGGTATGATCGCACCCGTTACTACATGTCATGCAATCGTAAATATCCTCTTCATCCACTTTTTCTATGATTCTTTTTGAGCTCGACGTGATAAAGAAGAATCCACACGATGTCTGGGCTACGTCTAGATGGTTGAAACGTTTTGGATCATCGATGCGATGAGTTTGAGATGGCCGATAAAACAGTTTCGAGGCCGTGATTGCTTTACCCCAAGAAAAACGTCCGAAAGAGTATCTAAACATCAAAATTTACGGTTGAAAACATTTCTAATCGGTCTTTGAACTATTGGCGAGTCAAAGATGTTTGAGAGAGCTTTCCAAAATGGAATTGTCGACTGTGTAGTTAATCGCTGTGTGAAACTTATGGCATTTCGAAAATACAATGTTTTGCGATAGACAAATAAAAAGCGATTGAATAAAAAAAGGGGTGCCAGACGAGGACTTCCCAGGAGGTCACCAATCCCAGTACTCCTCTCGCCCAATCACGCTTATCTGCGGAGTTCTTATAGGATCCGGTGCACTAGTCCAAGTATGATCGCACCCGGAAGTACATGTCATGCAGTGGTAAATATCCTCTTCATCTGCTTTTTCAATGCTTCTTTTTGAGCTCAACGTGATAAAGAAGAATCCACACGATGTGTGGGCCTCGTCTAGATGGTTGAAACATTTTGGATCGTCGATGCGATGAGTTTGAGATGGCTGATGAAACGGTTTCAAGGCCATCATTGCTTGAGCCTGAGAAAAATGTTTGAAAGAGTATCTAAACATCAAAATTTGGGGATAAAAACATTTCCAATTAGTCTTTGGCCTATTGGCGCCTCAAAGATCTTTGAGAGCGCTTTCTGAAATGGTATTGTCGGATGTGTAATTCATCGCGGTGTGAAACTTATGGCATTTCGAAAATACAATGTTTTGCGATAGACAAATAAAAAGCGAGTGAATAAAAAAATGGTTGCAACACGAGAACTTCCCAGAAGGTCACCCATCCCAGTACTACTCTCACCCAAGCACGCTTAGCTGCGGAGTTCCGATGGGATCCGGTGCATTAGTGCTGGTATAATCGCACCCGGTAGTACATGTCATGCATTCGTAAATATCCTCTTCATCCACTTTTTCAATGTTTCTTTTTGAGCTCGATGTGATAAACAAGAATCCTTAGGATTTATGGGCCTTGTCTAGATGGTTGAAACGTTTTGGATCGTCGATGTGATGAGTTTGAGATGGCCGATAAAACGGTTCGAGGTCGTGATTGCTTCAGCCCAAGAAAACTGCCAGAACGAGTATCTAAACATCAAAATTTGGGGTCGAAAACATTTCCAATCGGTCTTCGACCTATTGGGGAGTCAAAGATCTTTGAGAAAGCTTTCCGAAATGGAATTGTCGGCTGTGTAGTTTATCACGGTGTGCAACTTATGCCATTTCGAAAATACAATGTTTTGCGATAGACAAATAAAAAGTGAGTGAATAAAAAAAGGGGTGCAACACGAGTACTTCCCAGGAGGTCACCCATCCCATTACTACTCTCGTTCAAGCACGCTTAACTGCGGAGTTCTGATGGGATCTGGTGCCTCAGTGCTGGTATGATTGCACCCGGTAGTATATGTCATGCATTCGTAAATATCCTCTTCATCCACTTTTTCAATGCTTCTTTTTGAGCTCGATGTGATAAAGAAGAATCCACACGTTGTGTGGGCCTCGTCTAGATGGCTGAAACGTTTTGGATCATCGATGCGATGAGTTTAAGATGGCCGATAAAACGGTTTTGAAGGCATGATTCCTTAAGCCCGAGAAAAACATCCAAAACAATATCTAAACATCAAAATTTGAGATCGAAAACATTTCCAACCAGTATTTGACCTATTGGCAAGTCAAAGATCTTTGAGAGAGCTTTCCGAAACGGAATTGTTGGCTGTGTAATTCATCGCGGTGTGAAACTTATGGAATTTCGAAAATACAATGTTTTGCGATAGACAAATAAAAATCGAGGGAATAAAAAAGGGGTGCAACACAAGGACATCCCAGGAGGTCACCCATCCCAGTACTACCCTCACCCAAGCGCGCTTAACTACGGAGTTCTGATGGGATCCGGCGCATTAGTGCTGGTATGATCGCACCCGGTACTACATGTCATGCAATCATAAATATCCTCTTCATCCACTTTTTCAATTCATCTTTTTGAGCTCGACGTGATAAAGAAGAATCCACACGAATTCGGGGCCTTGTCTAGATGGTTGAAACGTTTTGGATCGTCGATGCAATGAGTCAGAGATGGCCGATAAAACGGTTTCGAGGTCGTGACTTCTTCAGCCCAAGAAAAACATCCGAAAGAGTATCTAAACATCAAAATTTGGGGTCGAAAACATTTCCAATCGGTCTTTGACCTATTGGCGTGTCAAAGATCTTTGAGTGAGCTTTTTGAAATGGAATTGTCGGCTGTGTAGTTCATCGCGGTGTGAAACTTATGGCTTTTCGAAAATACAATGTTTTGCGATACACAAATAAAAAGCGAGTGAATAAAAAAAGGTTTGCAACACGAGAACTTCCCAGGAGATCACCAATCCCAGTACTACTCTCGCCCAAGCACGCTTAACTGCAGAGTTCTGATGGGATCCGGTGCATAAGTCCTAGTATGATCACACCCGGTAGTACATGTCATGCAATGGTAAATATCCTCTTCATCCGCTTTTTCAATGCTTCTTTTTGAGCTCGACGTGATAAAGAAGAATCCACACATTGTGTGGGCCTCGTCTAGATGGTTGAACCATTTTGGATCGTCGATGCGATGAGTTTGAGATTGCCGATAAAACGGTTTCAAGGCCGTGATTGCTTCAGCCCGGGAAAAACGTTTTAAAGAGTATCTAAACATCAAAATTTGGGGTTGAAAACATTTCCTATCGGTCTTCAACCAATTGGCACGTCAATGATCTTTGAGAGAGCTTTCCGAAATGGTATTGTCGGATGTGTAATTCATCGCGGTGTGAAACTTATGGCATTTCAAAAATACAATGTTTTGCGATAGACAAATAAAAACCGACTAAATAACAAAAGGGGTGCAACACGAGGACTTCCCAGGAGTTCACCCATCCGAGTACTACTCCCGCTCAAGCATGCTTAACAACGGAGTTATGATGGGATCCGGTGCATGAGGGCTGGTATGATTTCACCCGGTAATACATGTCATGAAATCGTAAATATCCTCTTCATCCATTTTTTTAATGTTTCTTTTTGAGCTCGACATGATTAAGAAGAATCCAAACGATATGTGGGCCTCGTCTAGATGGTTGAAACGTTTTGGATCGTCGATCCAATAAGTTTGAGATGGCCGAAAAATGGTTTCGAGGGCGTGTGATGAGGACATCAGGTCGTATGTCCAGCCAGGAGATCAGACTTCTACACAAGGAAACTTGGACCAGATAAGCTACCAGCTTCAGAACATGCATCTAGAGGAAGTATCCACACCAGTAGTTCCACCAGGAGCAATGACAAGGAGTAGATCAAGAGCACTCTTCCACAAGTTCAGCTTATGGGTGGACAAGCTCCTAGAGGAAGATCGACTAAGGACAATGGGCCAGAAGTACAAAGAAGAGTCCAAAGGCTTCTCAACAGTGCAAGGAACTTCAGAGACTTGGGCTTTAGTGGCAAGAGAGGTCAGGGTCCAAAGATTCTTAACCCTACTCCAAGTCGAAGACTAGGAGCAAGGCGCGTGCATGCCACAAGGACGGCCACCTTCCATTTCTTGGCCGTGAGGTAAGTAAGGTAAGTTTCAATTCGAATATATGCCTCTTTCTGTTTTGCAGGGTAGGATCTAGATTCTTTACATTTTTGAGTCAAGAACTTTTTAGGAATAGGTCCTTTTTCGGTTATACACTTTTGTATCTTTTCCATTTGTGCACTTTTGTAAACTTTCCTTTTCTTTGTTTGAGTCGACCCTAGAAGGTCAAGCTGTCGAGCATATTAATAAGGCTCCTTCCAGCATTGTAGTTCAACACCCTTTTTGATATTAATAAAGTAGAACTTTCTTCCAACAAGTTTTCTCTCAAGAATCTTGTGCGGTTAGAATCTAGTTGAGACCAGCCCTCCTAGCTCTAAGTTTGTGATTTATCACGAGGTTCATCACCCCTCATGTGGTTCACTTCACCCCTCCATCGAGTACCAACCCCAAAACCCCTATCCAAGAAGTCTAAGGTCGAGTTTCTCACCTAACCTTCTCCAAACAACCCACGCGCATATAAGCCTTGAATCGAGGCTTGTATCATTTTGGTATCAGAGCTTAAAGCTCCTAAACCAGGTTGTTTCTATCCTTTAGCTTGTTTTGTTTCTTGTTATTGCATTAGTTTAAGTTCCATTCAAGAAAAAAAAATAACATCTAAACTCATACCGAGTGCATCTAGATCCTACGTGCATCACTAGGTTCTAGAATCATTCTTGCATTGCTATATTCGACTTTCCTTTTTGTTAGAATCATATTTCCATTAAATTTAAGTTAAATTAAAAATAAAAGAAAAGAAAATAGGAAAAATAACAAAGGATTCGAATTGGACAGCTAGCAATAGTTGTCAAGAAAGTTTCCTTTTTGTTCAAATCTCCATATTTTCGAAATTTCCATTTCTCAGATTTTTCCTTTTTGCAATATTTTCAAATCCTTATAAAAGAAAACCCTCCTAATAATTTAGGAGTAGCATAACTTATCTTCTTTCTTTGTAGCACGCAATGGCAGAAGAAAATAGAGAAGCAACTGAAGCCATGATGGCCATGTTCACCGCCCTCCAAACACAACTCGCATCAATAGGCGAGAGATTGGAGCGCGTGGAGAGGCCTGTGAGATTCCAGGTCATAAGGCACGTGAGAGCTGAGCAAGACTGTCCTGAGGGTCCTGAGCACCTTAGGACATGGCACGAACAGGAGGAGCCCCAGCCAGATGGAGATGAGGACACACAACCTCATAACTAGGCTGACACGGCAACCAGAGGCAGAAGATGATGGCAGCCATATGGTCTTCAGGACCAAGGATACCTCCTAGGAGATGAGATGAACACGCCTACAACCGGGTAACTCATCCTGATGTTAAGCTAACTCCTCCAAGTTTTGCAGGAAAAGTAGACCCCGAGGCTTACCTAGATTGGGAGAGAAGAATGGATCATATCTTTGATCATTACAACCAACCAGGGCCTAGGAGAGTCTCAATGGAAGTAGCACAAGTCACGGACAATGCCCTCATCTGGTAGGATCGTGAGGTATCTGACAGAAGGAGGAAAAGAATGAGGCCCATGGACACATGGGTCGACATGAAGGATGTCATGCGACAAAGGTTTGTTCCACCTTACTTTCATAGGGACTTGCAACGTCGTTTTCGTACTCTTAAGCAGGGTACCAGGTCCGTAGAGGAGTACTATGAAGAGTTCGAGAAGCTAAGGAACAGACTGGAGCTCAATGATGATGATGAAGCATTGATGGCACAATTCTTGGATGGACTCCAAGAAAGAGTCAGCCGCAAGGTGGAAAGGCAAATCTACAATGAGTTCAAAGACTTGTTCCACCTATCTGTCCAGGCTGAGCAGCACATCAAACATAAGAGCCAAGACATCCGCAGCAAGCCTAAGACACCTTGGGCACCAAGCAATATCCCCAAGCCCGTAGACAAAGGCAAGAGCATAGAGATCGAGTCAAGGTTCAAGAGCAAGCCTCCTGAACCCACCCGTGACCAGAGATAGCCTAGTAAGTCTTCTAACCCTCAAAGATCACGTGACATCACTTGTTTCAAGTGTATGGGTCGTGGAAACATCTCAAGGGAGTGCCCAAACAACCGGGTAATGCTGATTACGGAGGCTGGAGAATATGAGTCCCAAGATGAAGAGGACTATGAACCAGAAGAAGAATATGGTGACATTGAGTACCCTGATGTGGGGGAAGTGCTGGTCACTAGACGCATCCTTAGTGCAATGGTGGATCCTTCAGAGACCATCCAAAGGGAGAACATCTTCCACAGCCGTTGCACCATCAAGGGCAAGGTATGTAACCTCATCATAGATGGTGGTTCTTGCACTAATGTTCCTAGTGCATATATGGTTGATAAGCTAGGTCTAGAGAAGACAAGGCATCCTCGACCATATAGACTGAGATGGCTCGATGACAAAGTGGAGCTCAAGATCCATGAGCAAGTTACCGTGCCATTCAGTGTGGCCAAGTACCAAGACCAAGTCGTGTGCGACGTGGTGCCCATTCAAGCTGGCCATCTTCTGCTAGGAAGGCCATGGCAGTTTGACAAAGAGACCAGGCATGATGGCCCAACCAATCTCTACACTTTTTTGCATGACAAAAGAATGGTCAGCTTGGCTCCTCTTACACCTGCCCAGGTACACGAGCTACAACTCCAAATGAGTAAGGAAAAGAAACTTATCAAGTCTAATTTTCTTATTCAACCAAGCCATGTCTGGAGAGCTTTAGCCTTGAAGGATTTAATGTTACTAATGGTCTTCAAAGAAATTTTGAGTATAGAACAGGGACAGGTAGAGCTACCTCCTGAAGTAGCAACTCTCCTCAACAAGTTCCAGGATGTGTTTCCAGAGGAGATACCAGCAGGCTTGCCTCCTTTACGTGGCATAGAGCACCAGATCGACCTAGTGCCTGGAGCAGCCCTGCCCAACCGGCCAGCCTACCGGATGAGCCCAGAGGAGTCCAAGGAGCTTGATAAGCAAGTCAAGGAGCTCCTGGAGAAAGGCTATGTTCGAGAGAGCCTCAGTCCATGTGCCGTACCAGTGCTACTGGTGCCCAAGAAGGATGGGACTTGGCGAATGTGTGTGGACTGCCGAGCAATCAACAACATCACAGTCAAGTACCGGCATCCAATACCATAGCTGGATGACATGCTAGATGAGCTGAGTGGAGCCACGGTCTTCTCCAAGATAGACCTCAAGAGTGGATACCACCAGGTCAGGATGAAGAAAGGTGATGAATGGAAGACTGCTTTCAAGACAAAGCAAGGGCTATACGAGTGGACAGTCATGCCATTCGGCTTGACTAATGCCCAAGCACCTTCATACGCCTTATGAACCAAGTTCTTAGGGCGTACATCAGTAAATTTGTAGTGGTTTACTTTGATGATATATTGGTTTATAGTAAGTGCCTATGGGAACACCTTACACATCTTGAGATGATACTTAAAACCCTTCGACAAGAAGAGCTTTATGTCAATCTCAAGAAGTGCATCTTTTGTACTGATAAACTTGTTTTTTTAGGTTTTGTTGTAAGTTCACAGGGCCTACAGGTTGATGAAGAGAATATTTGAGCCATACAAGAATGGCCAACACCAGGCAACATCAGCCAAGTAAGGAGCTTCCACGGACTGGCCAGCTTCTATAGGAGATTCGTGCCAACCTTCAGCAGTATTGCCTAACCATTGACGGCAGTAGTGAAGAAGAACATGGGATTCAGCTGGGGAGAAGTTCAGGAGAAGACATTCCAGGCCTTGAAGGACAGCCTTACACATGCACCAGTGCTAGTCCTGCCCCACTTCAACAAGACGTTTGAAGTGGAGTGTGATGCCTCTGGAATAGGCATAGGAACAGTACTAACCCAAGGAGGGAGACCAGTGGCATACTTCAGTGAGAAGCTAGGTGGTGCCTCACTGAACTACCCCACTTATGACAAGGAGCTTTATGCCCTTGTCCGAGCATTGGAGACTTGGCAGCATTACTTGCTGTCCAAGGAGTTTGTGATCCACACTGATCATGAGACTCTTAAACACCTCAGAGGGCAAACCAATCTCAAGAGGAGACATGCCAGGTGGATGGAATTCATAGAAACCTTCCTGTACGTCATCAAGTACAAGAAGGGCAAAGAAAATGTGGTAGCCGATGCATTATCAAGGAGGTTTGCCTTGATATCAACCATGGAGGCAAAGGTCCTAGGATTCGAGCACATCAAGGACCTATACAAGGATGATCCTGACTTTGCTGAGAGCTACAAGGAGTGTGGCACAGGGAGTCATGGCAAGTTTTACATCCATGAGGGATTCTTCTTCCAAGAGAGAAGGCTGTGCATACCACAAGGATCATTGAGGGAGCTTATCATCCGAGAAGCTCATGGAGGAGGACTCATGGGCCACTTTGGTGTCGACAAGACTCTAGTAGTGGTCAAGGAGCACTTCTACTGGCCACACATCAAGAGGACAGTAGAAGCTCATTGTGCAAGATGCATCACTTGCAAGAAGGCAAAGTCCCGAGTGCAACCTCACGGGTTGTATCTCCCACTGCCCATACCCACACATCCATGGGTGGACATCTCAATGGACTTCGTTCTAGGCCTGCCCAAGATCAACCACAAGGATGCAATCTTTGTAGTGGTGGACAGATTCTCCAAGATGGCACACTTCATCCCGTGTGCCAATGTCAATGATGCCACGCAAACAGCCGAGCTGTTTTTCAAGGAGATAGTACGGCTTCATGGAGTGCCAAGGACCATCGTATCAGACAGGGACACCAAGTTCCTCAGTCATTTCTGGAGGACCCTTTGGAGGAAGCTAGGCACGAAGCTACTCTTCTCTACCACCTGCCATCCTCAAACCGATGGCCAAACTGAAGTTGTCAACAGGACACTATCAACTCTTCTCAGGACTACACTAGGGAAGAACCTCAAGACTTGGGTGGAGTGCCTGCCATTCATAGAGTTCGCTTACAACCGAGCCGTGCACTCAGGAACCAAGAAGACACCCTTTGAAGTAGTATACGGCTTCAACCCTCTCACCCCATTGGAGCAAACACCACTGCCACCAGCAGAGATGACCAACCTCAACGGAGCATCCAAGGCAGAGTTCATAAGGAAGTTACACCAGAAGGTAGCAGAAAACTTGGAGAAGAGGACCGGGCCGTCTGTGACTCATGCCAACAGGGGAAGAAAGGAGGTGATCTTTCAACCAGGCGATTGGGTGTGGCTACACCTACGGCAGGAGAGGTTCCCCAACCTAAGGAGTTCCAAGCTAGCACCAAGAGGAAATGGACCATTCAGAATGCTGGAGAGGATCAACAACAATGCCTACCGGATCGAGCTCCCAGGTGAGTTTAATGTGTCCAACACGTTCAACGTAACTGACTTAGCCCCTTTCCATGCAGATGAACCAGTTTTGAGGTCAAAACCTACTGAAAACGGAGGGGATGATGAAGACATCAGGTCGTATGTCCAGCCAGGAGATCAGACTGGCCGACCAGGAAGCTTGCCCGAGACAGCCGGGCCATCTGGCACGCTTGCCGGCCCAAGCAGTACCGCCGGACCCTCGACCAATAGGACCAGACCAACCAGCATTGCCGGCGGAGAGGCCCAAGCTTCCGGCACACTTGGTGGTGACGTGGATGACACCGCCGGTCCCCTTGGTAATTCCGCCGACTCCGGGATCAACTTGGCCGGTCCTGAAGGCATTCCGGCCAGTACCTCGCACATTCCAGCCGGTACAGCCGTTCCAGCCGAGTGCACGAGCATTTCAACTTCTACACAAGGAAACTCGGACCAGATAAGCTACCAGCTCCAGGACATGCATCTAGAGGAAGTATCAACACTAGTAGTGCCACCAGGAGCAATGACAAGGAGTAGATCAAGAGCACTCTTCCACAAGTTCAGCTTATGGGTGGACAAGCTCCTAGAGGAAGATCGACTAAGGACAATGGGACAGAAGTACAAAGAAGAGTCCAAAGGCTTCTCAACAATTTAAGGAACTTCAGAGACTTGGGCTTTAGTGGCAAGAGAGGTCAGGGCCCAAAGATTCTTAACCCTACTCCAAGTCGAAGACTAGGAGCAAGGCGCGTGCATGCCACAAGGACGGTGATGAGGACATCAGGTCGTACATCCAGCCAGGAGACCAGAATGGCCGACCAGGAAGCTTGCCCGAGACAGCAGGACCATCTGGCACGTCTGCCGGACCAGACAGTACCGCTGGACCCTCGACCTATAGGACCAGACCGGTCAGCATCGCCGGCGGAGAGGCCCAAGCTTCCGGCACACTTGGTGGGGACGTGGATGACACCGCCGGTCCCTCTGGTGATGCCGCCAACTTTGGGATCAACTTGGCCGATCCTGAAGGCATCCCGGCCAGTACCACGCACAATCCAGCCGGTACAGCCGATCCAGCCGAGTACACGCGCAATTCCACTTCCACACAAGAGGACTCGGACCAAATGAGCTACCAGCTCCAGGACATGCACCTATAAGAAGTATCTACACCAGTGGTACCTCAAGGAGCAATGACAAGAAGCAGATCAAGGGCACTCTTTCACAAATTCAGCTTATGGGTCGACAAGCTCCTAGAGGAAGAGGAGCTAAGGACAATGGGCCAGAAGAGCGAATTAGAGTCCAAAGGCTTCTCAACAACACAAGGAACTTCAGAGACTTGGGCTTTAGTGGCAAGAGAGGTCAGGGCCCAAAGATTTTTAACCCTACTCCAAGTCGAAGACTAGGAGCAAGGCGCGTGCATGCCACAAGGACGGCCACCTTCCATTTCTTGGCCATGAGGTAAGTTAAGGTAAGTTTTCAATAAGAATATTTGCCTCTTTCTGTTTTGCAGGGTAGGATCTAGAATATTTCCTTTTATTGAGTCAAAAACATTTTAGGAATAGGTCCTTTTTCGGTTATACACTTTTGTATCTTTTCCTTTTGTGCACTTTTGTAAACTTTCCTTTTCTTTGTTTGAGTCGACCCTAGAAGGTCAAGCTGTCGAGCATATTAATAAGGCTCCTTCCAGCATTGTAGTTAGACAACCTTTTTGATATTAATAAAGTAGAACTTTCTTCCAACAAGTTTTCTCTCTAAGAATCTTGTGCACTTAGAACCTAGTTGAGACCAGCCCTCCTAGCTCTAAGTTTGTGATTTATCACGAGGTTCATCACCCCTCGTGTGGTTCACTTCACCCTTCCATCTTTTACCAACTAGAAAACCCCCATCCAGAAGCCTAAGGTTGAGTTTCTCACCTAATCTTCTACAAACAGCCCACGCGCATACATCCTTGAATCAAGGCTTGTATCATTTTGGTATCAGAGCTTAAAGCTCCTAAACCAGGTTGTTTCTATCCTTTTGCTTGTTTTGTTTTTAGTTCTTGCATTAGTTTAAGTCGCATTCAAGAAAAATCAAAAAATAACCTCAAACTCCAAACCGAGTGCATCTAGCCTTCTACGTGTATCACTAGGGTTTAGATTCACTTTTGCATTGCCATTCACGTTTTCCTTTTTGTTTAATTCATATTTCCATTAAGTTTAAGTTAAATTAAAAAGAAAACAAAAAGAAAAGAAAATAGGAAAATACCCAAAAGATTTCGAATTGGACAGCTAGCACAAGTTGTCTAGGAAGTTTCCTTTTTGCCTTTTATTCGAATTTCCTTTCCTTAGGATTTTTCCTTTTTGCATTTTTTTCAAACCCCTTATAAAAAGAAAACCCTCCTAACAATTTAGGAGCATCCTAACTTGTCTTCTTTCTTTGTAGCACACCATGGGAGAAGGAGAATAGAGAAGCAGCCGAAGCCATGATGGCCATGTTCACCACACTCCAAACACAACTCGCATCCATAGGCGAGAGGTTGGCGCGTGGAAAGACCGGTGAGATTCCAGGCCATAAGGCACGTGAGAGCTGAGCAAGACCGTCCTGAGGGTCCTGAGCACCTTAGGACACGGCACGAACAGGAGGAACCCCAGCCAGATGGAGATGAGGACACACAACCTCATAACTATCACCATAGACCGAGAGGACCTCCACGGCAACCAGAGGCAGAAGATGATGGCTTTCAGCCATATGGTCTTCACCAGAGACCAAGAATGCCTCCTAGACATCATGAGGATGGAGCTGAACACACCTACAACCGGGTAATTCATCCTGATGTTAAACTAACTCCTCCAAGTTTTGCAGGAAAAGTAGACCCTGAGGCTTACCTAGATTGGGAGAGGAGAATGGATCATATCTTTGATCACTACAACCAACCAGGACCTAGGAAAGTCTCAATGGCAGTAGCACAACTCACGGACAATGCCCTCATCTGGTGGGATCGCGAGGTATCTGACAGAAGGAGGAAGAGAATGAGACCCGTAGACTCATGGGTCGACATGAAAGATCTCATGCGACAAAGGTTTGTTCCACCTTACTTTCATAGAGATTTGCAACGTCGTTTTCGTACTCTTAAGCAGGGTACCAGATCAGTAGAGGAGTACTATGAAGAGTTCGAGAAGTTAAGGAACAGATTGGAGCTCAATGATGATGATGAAGCATTGATGGAACAATTCTTGGATGGACTCCAAGAAAGGATCAGCCGCAACGTGGAAAGGCAAATCTACAATGACTTCAAAGACTTGTTCCACCTATCTGTGCAAGCTGAGCAGCACATCAAACGTAAGAGCCAAGACATCCGCAGCAAGCCTAAGACACCTTGGGCACCAAGTAACATGCCCAAGACCGTAGACAAAGGCAAGACCATAGAGATCGAGTCAAGGTTCAAGAGCAAGCCTCCTGAATCCACCCGTGACCAGAGAGAGCCTGGTAAGTCTTCTAACCCTCAAAGATCACGTGACATAACTTGTTTCAAGTGCAGGGGATGTGGACACATCTCAAGGGAGTGCCCAAACAACCGAGTCATGCTGATTACGGAGGCAGGAGAGTATGAGTCCCAAGATGAAGACGACTATGAGCCAGAAGGAGAGTATGGTGACATTGAGTACCCTGATGTGGGGAAGTGCTGGTCACTAGACGTATCCTCAGTGCAATGGTGGATCCTTCAGAGACCATCCAAAGGGAGAACATCTTCCACAGCCGTTGCACCATCAAGGGCAAGGTATGTAACCTCATCATAGATGGTGGTTCTTGCACTAACGTTGCTAGTGCATATATGGTTGATAAGCTAGGTCTAGAGAAGATAAAGCATCCTCGACCATATGGACTGAGATGGCTCGATGAAAAAGTGGAGCTAAAGATCCATAAACAAGTCATTGTACCATTCAGTGTGGGCAAGTACCATGATCAAGTCGTGTGCGACGTGGTGCCCATGCAAGCTGGCCATCTTCTACTAGGAAGACCATGGCAGTTTGACAAAGAGACCAGGCATGATGGCGGAACCAATCTCTACACCTTCGTGCATGACAAGAGAAAGGTCAGCCTAGCTCCTCTCACACCTGCCCAGGTACACGAGCTACAACTCCAAATGAGTAAGGAAAAGAAACTTATAAAGTCTAATTTTCTTATTCAACCAAGCCATGTCCGGAGAGCTTTAGCCTCGAAGGATTTAATGTTACTAATGGTGTTCAAAGAAGTTTTTAGTGTAGAACAGGGACAGGTAGAGCTACCTCCTGAAGTAGCAACTCTCCTCAACAAATTCCAGGATGTATTTCCAGAGGAGATACCAGCAGGCTTGCCTCCTTTACGTGGCATAGAACACCAGATTGATCTAGTGCCCGGAGCAGCCCTGCCCAACCGGCCAGCCTACCGGATGAGTCTAGAGGAGTCCAAGGAGCTTGAGAAGCAAGTCAAGGAGCTCCTGGAGAAAGGATATGTTCGAGAGAGCCTCAGTCCATGTGCCGTACCAGTGCTACTAGTGCCCAAGAAGGATGGGACTTGGCGCATGTGCGTGGACTGCCGAGCAATCAACAACATCACAGTCAAGTACAGGCATCCAATACCACGACTGGATGACATGCTAGATGAGCTGAGTGGAGCCACGGTCTTCTCCAAGATAGACCTCAAAAGTGGATACCACCAGGTAAGAATGAAGGAAGGTGATGAGTGGAAGACTGCTTTCAAGACAAAGCAAGGACTCTACGAGTGGACAGTCATGCCATTCGGCTTGACTAATGCCCCAAGCACCTTCATGCGCCTTATGAACCAAGTTCTTAGGGCGTACATCAGTAAGTTTGTAGTGGTTTACGTTGATGACATACTAGTTTATAGTAAGTGCCTACGGGAACACCTCACACATCTTGAGATGGTACTTAAAACCCTTCGACAAGAAGAGCTTTATGCCAATCTCAAGAAGTGCATCTTTTGTACTGATAAACTTGTCTTCTTAGGTTTTGTTGTAAGTTCACAGGACTTATAGGTTGATGAAGAGAAGATTCGAGCCATACAGGAATGGCCAACACCAAGCAACATCAGTCAAGTGAGGAGTTTCCACGGTCTGGCCAGCTTCTACAGGAGATTCGTGCCCAATTTTAGCAGTATTGCCTCACAATTGACGGCAGTAGTGAAGAAGAACGTGGGATTCAGCTGGGGAGAAGCTTAGGAGAAGGCATTCCATGCCTTGAAGGACAGCCTTACACATGCACCAGTGCTAGTCCTGCCCGACTTCAACAAGACGTTTGAAGTGGAGTGTGATGCCTCTGGAATAGGCATAGGAGCAGTGCTAACCCAAGGAGGGAGACCAGTGGCATACTTCAGTGAGAAGCTAGTGGTGCCTCACTGAACTACCCCACTTATGACAAGGGAACTTTATACCCTTGTCCGAGCATTGGAGACTTGGCAGCATTACTTGCTGTCCAAGGAGTTGTGATCCACACTGATCATGAGACTCTCAAACACCTCAGAGGGCAAACCAATCTCAAGAGGAGACATGCCAGGTGGATGGAATTCATAGAGACCTTCCCGTACGTCATCAAGTACAAGAAGGGCAAAGACAATGTGGTAGCCGATGCACTATCAAGGAGGTTTGCCTTGATATCAACCATGGAGGCAAAGTTCCTAGGATTCGAGCACATCAAGGATCTATACAAGGATGATCCTGACCTTGCTGAGAGCTACAAGGAGTGTAGCACAGGGAGTCATGGAAAATTCTACATCCATGAGGGATTCTTGTTTCGAGAAAGAAGGCTGTGCATACCACAGGGATCACTAAGGGAGCTTATCATCCGAGAAGCTCATGGAGGAGGACTCATGGGCCACTTTGGTGTCGACAAGACTCTAGCAGTGGTCAAGGAGCACTTCTACTGGCCACACATCAAGAGGACAGTAGAAGCACATTGTGCAAGGTGCATTACTTGCAAGAAGGCAAAGTCCCGAGTGCAACCTCACGGGTTGTATCTCCCACTGCCCATACCCACACATCCATGGGTGGACATCTCAATGGACTTTGTTCTAGGTCTGCCCAAGATCAACCACAAAGATGCAATCTTTGTAGTGGTGGACAGATTCTCCAAGATGGCACACTTCATTCCATGTGCCAATGTCAATGATGCCACACAAACAGCTGAGCTGTTCTTCAGGGAGATAATGCGGCTTCATGGAGTGCCAAGGACAATCGTATCAGACAGGGACACCAAGTTCCTCAGCCATTTCTGGAGGACCCTTTGGAGAAAGCTAGGCACGGCTACTCTTTCTACCACCTGCCATCCTCAAACCGATGGCCAAACTGAAGTTGTCAACAGGACACTATCAACTCTTCTCAGAACTACACTAGGGAAGAACCTAAAGACTTGGGTGGAGTGCCTGCCATTCATAGAGTTCGCTTACAACCGAGCCGTGCACTCAGCAACCAAGAAGACACCATTTGAAGTGGTATACGGCTTCAACCCTCTCACCCCATTGGAGCAAACGCCACTACCACCAGCTGAGATGACCAACCTCAACGGAGCATCCAAGGCAGAGTTCATAAGGAGATTACACCAGAAGGTAGCAGAAAACTTGGAGAAGAGGACCGGACAGTACGTGACTCATGCCAACAAGGAAGAAAGGAGGTGATCTTTCAACCAGGCGATTGGGTGTGGCTACACCTCTGGCAGAGAGGTTCCCAAACCTAAGGAGTTCCAAGCTAGCACCAAGAGGAGATGGACCATTCAGAGTGCTCGAGAGGATCAACAACAACGCCTACCGGATCGAGCTGCCAGGTGAGTTTAATGTGTCCAATACGTTCAATGTTACTGACTTGGCCCCTTTCCATGCAGATGAACCAGTTTTGAGGACAAAACCTACTGAAGAGGGAGGGAATGATGAGGACATCAGGTCGTACATCCAGCCAGGAGACCAGACTGGCCGACCAGGAAGCTTGCCCGAGACAGCAGGACCATCTGGCACGTCTGCCGGACCAGGCAGTACCGCCGGACCCTCGACCTATAGGACCAGACCGGTCAGCATCGCCGGCGGAGAGGCCCAAGCTTCCGGCACACTTGGTGGGGACGTGGATGACACCGCCGGTCCCTCTGGTGATGCCGCCAACTCCGGGATCAACTTGGGCGGTCCTGAAGGCATCCCGGCCAGTACCGCGCACAATCCAGCCGGTACAGCCGATCCAGCCGAGTACACGCGCATTTCCACTTCCACACAAGAGGACTCGGACCAAATGAGCTACCAGCTCCAGGACATGCACCTAGAAGAAGTATCTACACCAGTGGTACCTCAAGGAGCAATGACAAGAAGCAGATCAAGGGCACTCTTCCACAAATTCAGCTTATGGGTCGACAAGCTCCTAGAGGAAGATCAGCTAAGGACAATGGGCCAGAAGAGCAAATAGAGTCCAAAGGCTTCTCAACAACACAAGGAACATCAGAGACTTGGGCTTTAGTGGCAAGAGAGGTCAGGGCCCAAAGATGTTTAACCCTACTCCAAGTCGAAGACTAGGAGCAAGCGCGTGCATGCCACAAGGACGGCCACCTTCCATTTCTTGGCCGTGAGGTAAGTTAAGGTAAGTTTCAATTCGAATATATGCCTCTTTCTGTTTTGCAGGGTAGGATCTAGATGCTTTACATTTTTGAGTCAAGAACATTTTAGGAATAGGTCCTTTTTCGGTTATACACTTTTGTATCTTTTCCTTTTGTGCACTTTTGTAAACTTTCCTTTTCTTTATTTGAGTCGACCCTAGAAGGTCAAGCTGTCGAGCATATTAATAAGGCTCCTTCCAGCATTGTAGTTTGACAACCTTTTTGATATTAATAAAGATAGAACTTTTTCCCCAACAAGTTTTCTCTCAAGAATCTTGTGCGCTTAGAATCTAGTTGAGACCAGCCCTCCTAGCTCTAAGTTTGTGATTTATCACGAGGTTCATCACCCCTCGTGTGGTTCACTTCACCCTTCCATCTTTTACCAACCAGAAAACCCCCATCCAGAAGCCTAAGGTTGAGTTTCTCACCTAATCTTCTACAAACAGCCCACGCGCATACATCCTTGAATCAAGGCTTGTATCAGTGAGGTAAGTAAGGTAAGTTTCAATTCGAATATATGCCTCTTTCTGTTTTGCAGGGTATGATCTAGATTCATTACATTTTTGAGTCAAGAACATTTTAGGAATAGGTCCTTTTTCGGTTATGCACTTTTGTATCTTTTCCATTTGTGCATTTTTGTAAATTTTTCTTTTCTTTATTTGAGTCGACCCTAGAAGTTCAAGCTATCGAGATTATTAATAAGGCTTCTTCCAGTATTGTAGTTCGACAACCTTTTTGCTAATTAATAAAGATCGAATTTTCTTACAAGTTTTCTCTCAAGAATCTTGTGCGCTTAGAACCTAGTTGAGACCAGCCCTCCTAACTCTAAGTTTGTGATTTATCACGAGGTTCATCACTCCTCGTGTGGTTCACTTCACTCTTCCATAGAATACCAACCCAAAACCCCCTATCCAAGAAGTCTAAGGTCGAGTTTCTCACCTAGCCTTCTCCAAACAGCCCACGCGCATATAAGCCTTGAATTGAGGCTTGTATCAGAGATAAAAGGAAAAACAAAGAGGGAAAAAAATGAGAGAAACCTAAAAAGGGAGTGTGGCGCGTTGTGCATAAGAAAAGAGGCATGAGAATCGGTGAATAAGTGTAAAAGATAGCTCTAAATTTTAAAGTGAAAAATTCCTCTAGGAAAGTAAAGAAGGCAAAAATCTAGGTCAATTATTAAAAGTACAGGAGAAAAATAAGAAAAAAATCTAGAAAAGAAAAGTGATTCCAGTGAGACCAATTAATCACTACCCCCTAGTGCCAAAAATAGAATTTCAAGGTGATACAATAAAAGAAGATAGGCAAAAAAGCCTCGGAAGGATAGATCACTTATAATGGGATTGACTTGAGTTTGAAATATAGAGTTTAATTTGTGCTAGAACATGGGGTAGATGAAAGTCTTGCCTTGTATACATTATTGTTTTTGAGTCTTAGTGTTTTGCAAAAGTTGCATTCTTTTTTGAGAGAACCTTTGTGACTACTTGAAACACCTTATCTCACTTCAGAAACCATGTCTCCCTAGCCAAATGAAGTTGTCTTGGTTGATGCATAGAAAGATTCACTTATACTTTAATTTAATGTTAAAAAGTTAGGAGATTTAATCGCACATAGCGTGACTAGGGATTGACATCGTGGCACATACAAAAAGTACTATACAAAAAGCCAGAAGCATTATAATACTTTTGAATAAGGATTTTTGTATTAGATCTTTGTGTGTACTCTCGGTTAGGGGATCTAGTCTTCAATCCTTTATTCGGTTTGTTTTTGCTTGTATTCCTTGAGGACGAGTAAAAGGCAAGTGTGGGAGAGTTGATAACCATGGTTTTTACATTGTTTCAACATGAATTTCACCCCATTTTTCGTGTCTTCATTGGCATTTTAGGCATTCTATCCGCCCATTTTCAGTCATTCGCATTTGGCATTGTCTTTTATAGGTTAGTGCATACCTTTCTGCATCTTGCATACCTTTTCGATATTTTCCGATACAACAAGAAGTTAGACGGGATCAAACACGAAAAATTGACCATCCGGCCGATCTCCCATGCCCGATCGAGCATCAACCATCCAGACCTGCCGAGCAATCCAGCCCAATTGCCAAGACTTGCCTAGACCTGCCCAGACCTACCAAGACCTCCCGAGCACAAACCAACACACTTCCCATCACAAGCCAACTCCGTACCCATCCTGCCCGATCTCAAGCCAACTTTGTGCCCAGCCACGCCGATCTCAAGCCAACTTCCTCTCCAGTCTGGCCGATCCCAAGCCAACTCAGGCAAAACTCAATGCCCATCACGAGATTGGCCATCAGGCCGATCTCATGTGGCGAATATCATGCCAACACATCTGCCCATCACCAGATCAGCCATGAGGTCCATCTCACTATGGCTGATGTTAAACCAACCTGAGCAACCTCCCTGCCCAGCATGGCCGATCCCAACCCAACTCAAGCAAAACTCACTGCCCATACCGAGATCAGCCATCATGCCGATATCATGTGGCTGATCTCAAGCCAACATCCCTGCCCATCACAAGACTGGCCATCAGGCCGATCTCACCATGGCCGATTTCAGGCCAAAGTGCACGATACCACTGCCTATCAAGAGACGGGCCATTAGGCCAATGTTACCATGACCGATCTCAGGCCAAATTGCACGATTTCACTGTCCCTCACGAGACTGGCCATCAGGCCGATCTCACCATGGCTGATATAAGGCCAAACTCTGCATGAGTTCACTGCCTATCACGAGACTGGCCATCAGTCGGATCTCACCATGACCTCTCTCAGGTAAAACAACACGATTTCACTACCGATCAGGAGATCGGCCATATGGCTGATATCATGTGGCCGATCTCGGGCTAACCCAAGCAAAAAGTCCACTAAACCTATTTTTACTTAACCGGTTTATCCTGGGATTAAACTTGATTGTTAGGGGTTATATATAAACCCTTTATAAACACTTTCAACCAAAGTTTTATTCAAATTTCTTTTAATTTATTGCTCTGGCTGTTTTTAGAGAGAGGAGAGATTGCTTTCAAGCTTTGTTCTTGCACTCTTGGTTTCTAGTGAAGGATTTCTCTATCCTATCTCTTATCTTATGTTTCTTTGCTTTTACTTCTGTATGCTTACTTTTTTATTGAATATGTGTGAGTAGTTTTCTGTATGGATCGTAGGTAAGGTAGATTAGGGGAATCTGATATTTACTTAGGGTTGTTTTGGTAGATTAGATGATAAATACCTCCTATTTAGGGTGTGCTTAGTGCTAGAGATCGAAGTAGTTAATCAATGCTTAGATCGATAATGTTCGGTTTCTGATAAATGTAGACAGAACGTGTAGGTAGGCCTGAACATTTTTATTGCATCTTAGCCACCGAGACTTGATGTCTAAGGTGATAGGTGGACAAGATTAGACTCAAAATCAATGGTTGTTGTGCAAAAGACTTGTAGGCTATAGGCTGGTGAAGGGGTTGTTATCACGAAAGTGGATCAGTCTACTAGATTGTTTTCTAAGTGTTAGAGTTTTACTTAATCGAACCTGTAGAATCATTAGTCAAAGAAAGACTTTCCTCCATCAAATACCTTGCCCACTGTCCATATATCTTTTTATTGAATTTAAATCATCTTTAGGTTGTTTGTAATTAGAATATTAGACAATCAATGAAAAAACCCAATTAGTATTTGCCTAGATTTAACTATTTCATGTATTCCTAGTGTGTTATTCTTACTTCCCTGAGGATTTGATACTCAACTACTACTCAATTTGTTCGGCACTTGGAGTTGTATTCAGAATTAAAACCTAAAACCCCTGCAGAAAATCAGGCGACAAGTTCATATTACGAAACCGAATAACTGATGCAAACTTTAGGCCTCCCATTTTATACAATTGATGTGTGTATTCACAATTTTATGATCTTTTGGAAAGAACATGACAAATGGAAAAATGTAAAACTTTTTATTCACCACGATATAAGCCAAGCGAGGGTAGGACGACAATACCTTTTAGTCGTATGTGGTATTTACCTATAAGTGACACGCTGCATAGAATATATCAAAGCAAAAAAGCTGTAGGGGCAGAGGTGGCATGCAGAGCATGAAGCAGAAGAAGAAGAAATGAGTCATCAATCAAATGCTGTAGAGTGGAAAAAATTTCAACATCTACATCCAAGATTTGCTGTTAAATCTCAAAATTTTTGTCTTGGCTTATGTATTAAAGGGTTCAATCCATTTGGGATGTGTTGTAATCATTCATTATGGCCCGTGATTATCATTCTCCATAACTTACTACCTGATATGTGTTTGAAAAAAGAGTACTTGTTTCTTACAATTATGAATTCGGGGCCAAATCATCCACGAGCTAGTCTTGTTATATCCTCCGATCTTTGATTGATGAGTTAAAAGAATTTTGGTCTAACGGAGTTGAGGCATACAATGTGTTTTTGAATCAACATTTCAATTAAAAAATTGTGCTACTGTGGACGATAAGCGATTTTCTAGCGTATGGAATGTTGTCAGGATAGACAACTTATCGTAGACTGTCTTTTCTAATTTTTATGGATGATGCCGAGGTATTCTAATTACCAAATCGTAAAACGACGTGCTGGTTTGATTGTCACAAAAGATTTCTTCCTCAGGGTCATGCATTAAGAAAAATTAAAAAAAAAATTGTTTAAAGGGCAAGCACGTTTGAAATGACTACCCACCAGAGTCATTGACAACCGAACAAGTTTTATGCGATCGACCTGAATATGGTGGAAATGATCATTAAGTAAAACAGGAAGGATATGGAAGCTAGCATAGTTGGCACAAATAAAGCATATTTTGGGAGTTTTCGTACTGGACGGATCTAAACCTATGACATAATTTTGTTATGATGCATAGAGATAAGAATTTATTCGGTAACATCATAAATACTATTATTAATGTGAAGGATAAATCAAAAGATACAGTTAAGTCAATGTTGGACATTGCGAATTTTTGCTCTCGAAGAGAGATGCACATGGATGGTTTTGGTAATGCTTCATTCTCTATATTTAAATTAACTAAAAAAGCCAAAGAACGCTTACTGGAATGTGTCAAAACGAGGTTAAATTCCCGAACAGATATGCTGCAGACTTAGCGAATTGTATGGATATAGATGGAGAAAAGTTATTGGGCATGAAAATTCATGATTGTCATGTTTTTATGGAGAGGCTCCTACCGTTTATATTTGTTGAACTTTTACCATGAAACGTTTTTTTCCATTATCAGGTACGTAAAAATTAAACCATTTTGTACGTATATATAATAATCATAATTGCAAGTATTAATTAGTTACATAATATGCATTTCAGTTATACAAGTATTGGAGGATTTTTCCTCGATCTATGTTCTAGATCATTGCAACAAAGTCGTGTCCAAATTCTGAAGAAAAACATAGTTATAATTTGTACAATTTGGAAAAGATCTATCCAAAAAAGTGTGGCCAACTTGTTATCAATAATTTAAATTATTTTTTATTTTGTAGTAAAAAATTGGTCATATTTTTGTGACCAATTTGCGACTTTGAAATAAAAACAAAATTGAATTTTTTTATATATGTGATCCCAAATTGGTTACAAAAAGTGTTACCACTTCGCGACTACAAAATTAAATATTTTTTATAAAATTATTTAATGTAGTCGTATTTTAGTGACAAATATTTTTGACCATTTTGCAACCTCATGTTTTGTGACCAGGTCATAGTGACAACGGAGTCGTAAAATTTGTTATTCCTGCGTAGTGGCATATTAGCCACAAATATTAGGATGACGGTGTAATCGCAAATATTACTCTGGTAGTATTTTAGTGGCAAATGAGCAGTCTAGATACAACTACTGATTTTTGCGACTATAGTACGTAGTCGCATATAGACAATATACGACAACTTTGTTAACATAGCCGTGGTCGTAAAACAGCTGTTTTTTGTAGTGTCCACATTAATTTTCATGAATATTTTGTCTCACCATCCCGTTATTGTATGGGAGTTGGGTAATCTGGGAGTTGGGTTATCATGACTATCCACTTTTATGAAAGTTATGAACTCATGTCTTAGGTGCTCAATCTTAAAGCTTCATATGAAAATATATCATTGTGTCTTGGTGCTCAATCTTAAAGGTTCATATGAAAATTTATCATTGTGTCTTGGTGCTCCAATATATATTCCTTTTCTAGGTTTTCACTACAAGTCTTGATACTCATGTGTGTGTTCATATACTTCTAGCTTGAAAAATTAACCTTATTCGCAAAACTTTTAAACGTTTCTTTCATTTGATACTCATCCAAACAAGAATACGTCCTTGGTATTTTGGTTAGCGTTAACAATAACTAACAAGCGGTCGCAACTTAGTTATCATTGATGTCGTGGCATCCATTGTAAATGAGTTTTTCTTAAGTTTCTGCCCCACCACTCTATTTTTCACTTAAGTTTGAAAGGAATCCTCCATCACAAGTCACATCGTTTCGATATGTTCATCACTTGGCCCGCTTCTCCCTGTACGAAATTCACTTATATGAGCTTTCTTGTCTTGCAACATATATACATGTGATGATATCCATAAATCCTATGTCTTCCACTGAGTCGTCGAATTCTTACTAAACTTTGCAATAGTATCTTTCTTATGGTTGGATATTCCCTCCATTAGCCCAAATAATGAATATAATTATTAGTCCAAGTAAAGCCCAAATATAAAAATAAGGAAAATCTAGAATTATGAAGAAAAGAATTGTATAGAGAATTAGAATGGATAAGGATTAAATAAATAAGGATAAGGTTTATCTAGATAAATGGATAACGCTTATCTAGATAAGTGAATAAGGATGAGAGAGTGTTGTAGATATTTTAGTACTCACCCATCACTAGTATAAATAGAAGTGTTGGGTGTCATTTGTAAGAACAATCTAACAAATAAATACTTAAGAGTTCTCCACAAATAAAGATCACCTTTTGTAAAATTCCTTTCCTAATATAAAAGAGTTCTCTTTATATTACTAGTTTCTAATTCCCATCTTCATCACACGAAAGTATTATTGGGTAAATATCCCAACAATTGGTATGAGAGCTAGGTTGGCTTAAAACATCAATAACTCGTGCGTATCAAGATGGAGGCTACTGTTACCGTTGAAGGTGACATGTTCAAACTTATGACAGAGAACTACTCCTATTGGAAGTCGATGATGGAAGATCACCTTTATTTCAAGGATTTGTACGAACCCATCACCATGAAAGACAAGCTGGAAGGAAAGGATGACAAGACATGAGAGATTTTGAATCGAAAAGCAGTTGCCGTAATTCGTAAGTACATCGATCGAACTCTTTTCGAACATGTCTCTACTTACACCAATGCTTTTGAGTTATGGACAAAACTTGAATCCATGATACAAAAGAAAACACCTCGAAACAAGGCCCTACTTGTTCGACGGTTGGTAAAGTTGGAGTATAAGGATGGTCAAAGCATGATGGAGCACTTGAATAATTTCAAGGGGCTCGTAAATCAGCTTAACAAGGTCGACATGAAGGTCGAAGACGAGATGCAAGCCCTTTTACTCCTCAACCCCCTGCCGGAGAGTTGGGACACACTAGTTGTCACTCTCAGCAATTCAACACCAGAGGGAAAGCTTACCATGGATACCGTTGTCACTCTCAGCAATTCAACACCGGAGAGTTGGGACACACTAGTTGTCAACTCTCAGCAATGAAACACGTGGACACAATAGAAGCCGAGGTCGAGACCAATCTCAAGGATGATCCAAATCGCATCCTAGAGTTACTTGCTATTATTGTGGAAAACCGGGTCACCAAAAATCAGAATTTTGATTTTTCAAGAAAGATCAACATGCGGGTAACATCAAGCCGGATCAATTGAATTCCACAAAAAGGCATGATGACAAGACCACCACCATTGTTGAAACTGAGGATAAGGATGTATATATCGTTGGAGAATGCAATCTACTAAACATCGCCTCTAATGATACTTCATGGATCATCGACTCTGGTGCTTTCTTTCATGTCACCCCCTATAGAAGCTTCTTTACAACCTACGAATATGGTGAATTTGGTAATATTCAAATGGGAAATCAAGGAAGAAGCAAGATTGTTGGAAAGGGGAATGTCATTCTCACATCAAACACGGGTTGTAAACTTATTCTTAAAGATGTGAGGCATGTTCCAGACATACAGCTTAATCTCATATCAACTGGAAAGCTTGATAATGCTGGTATGGGAAACCATTTTGGTGAAGGCAAGTGGAAGTTAACCAAAGGAAGCTTGATCATGGCTCGAGGAAAGAAAGAAGGATCATTATATGTGACACAAGCTAAGCTATGGAAGGAGGAAGTAAATGTTGCAAGTGATGACATGAAGATATGGCATCAGAGACTAGCGCACATGAGCGAAAAGGGTTTAAATATCCTTGCTCGGAAGAAACTCCTCCCTGATATGAAAGGTACATCCCTTGAACCATGTCTTGATTGATTAGCTGGAAAACAACATAGGGTTGCTTTTCAACGATCTTCCATATCTATGAGAAGAAAGCACATTCTTGATCTTGTGCATACCGATGTATGCTCCATGTCTGAAAAATCCATTGGTGGTGCATCATATTTCGTCACCTTCATTGATGATCAATCAAGGAAAGTATGGGTTCACTTGTTGAAATCAAAAGATCAAGTTCTTGATGCTTTCCAGGAGTTTGTAGCTCAAGTGGAACAAAGCACAGGCCAAAAACTCAAATGTGTTCGATCAGATAATTGTGGTGAGTATAGAGGTCCCTTCGAGGCATTCTGCAAAACTCATGGAATCAGGATGGAAAAGACTCCACCTAAAACACCACAATTAAATGGTATTGCTGAAAGAATGAATCGTACAATCGGAGAAAGAGTTCGTTGTATGTCTCTCATGCAAAACTACCCAAGTCATTCTAGGGAGAAGCGATAAGGACCGTGGTTAACATCATCAACCTCACTCCATCAGTTCTCTTGGATGGTGAAATACCCAAGGAAGTCTGGTCCAAAAAGAAAGTCTCTTACAACCATTTAAAGGTATTTGGGTCCACAGCTTTCGTCCATATTCCTAAAGATGAACGAGCTAAACTTGACTCAAAGTCAAAGGAGTGTATTTATCTTGGATCACCAAGAGATGAATTTGGTTATCGACTTTGGGATCCGATAAATAGAAAAATCTTCACAAGTCAGTATGTTGTGTTCTTCGAGGATTAGACAATCGAAGACATTCAAAGATCGGAAAAACTAAAATTAAGGGTTAGTAAAAATGCAGAACCTCATCAATCGCATAATGAATCAGAAGAAGCAGTTGATAATGATGACGTTGATCCTGAAGAAGGTGACAATATCTCTAATCATAATGATCATGATACCGAAGATAAGAGATATGACGTTCTTCTAGAGCCTGAACTAAGACGGTCAGCTAGAGGATTGATGCCATCTACAAGATATACCCCAGATGAGTATGTGACCCTTACGGATGAGGGGGAGTGATGAGGACATCAGGTCGTACATCCAGCCAGGAGACCAAACTGGCCGACCAGGAAGCTTGCCCGAGACAGCAGGACCATCTGGCGCGCCTGCCAGACCAGACAGTACCGCCGGACCCTCGACCTATAGGACCAGACCGGTCAACATTACCGGCGGAGAGGCCCAAGTGATACAAGCCTTGATTCAAGGATGTATGCGCGTGGGCTGTTTGTAGAAGATTAGGTGAGAAACTCAACCTTAGGCTTCTGGATAGGGGTTTTCTGGTTGGTAAACGATGGAAGGGTGAAGTGAACCACACGAGGGGTGATGAACCTCGTGATAAATCACAAACTTAGAGCTAGGAGGGCTGGTCTCAACTAGGTTCTAAGCGCACAAGTCTCTTTTGAGAGAAAGCTTGTAGGGAAAAAGTTCTACTTTATTAATAATCAAAAGGTTGTCGAACTACAATGCTGGAAGGAGCCTTATTAATATGCTCGACAGCTTGACCTTCTAGGGTCGACTCAAACAAAGAAAAGGAAAGTTTACAAAAGTGCACAAAAGGAAAAGATACAAAAGTGTATAACCGAAAAAAGGACCTATTCCTAAAATGTTCTTGACTCAAAAATGTAAAGCAACTAGATCCTACCCTGCAAAACAGAAAGAGGCATATATTCGAATGTAAACTTACCTTAACTCACCTCACGGCCAAGAAATGGAAGGTGGCTGTCCTTGTGGCATGCACGCGCCTTGCTCCTAGTCTTCGACTTGGAGTAGGGTTACAAATCTCTGGGCCCTGACCTCTCTTGCCACTAAAGCCCAAGTCTCTGATGTCCCTTGTGTTGTGGAGAAGCTATTGGACTTTTCCTTGTGTTTTTGGCCCATTGTCCTTAGTCGATCTTCCTCTAGGAGCTTGTCGACCCACAAGCTGAATTTGTGGAAGAGCGCCCTTGATCTGCTTCTTGTCATTGCTCCTTGAGGTACCACTGGTGTAGAGACTTCCTCTAAGTGCATGTCCTGGAGCTGGTAGCTCATTTGGTCCGAGTCCTCTTGTGTAGAAGTGGAAGTGTGCGTGTACTCGGCTGGATGGCCTGTACCGGCTGGATTATGCGCGGTACTGGCCGGAATGACTTCAGGACCGGCCAAGTTGATCCCGGAGTCGGCGGTGTCATCAGGGGGACGGCGGTGTCATTCACGTCCCCACCAAGTGTGCCGGAAGCTTGGGCCTCTCCGCCGGCGATGTTGACCGGTCTGGTCCTATAGGTCGAAGGTCCGGCGGTTTTGTCTGGTCCGGCAAGCGCGCCAGATGGTCCTGCTGTCTCGGGCAAGCTTCCTGGTCGGCCAGTCTGGTCACCTGGCTGGATGTACGACCTGATTTCCTCATCATTCCCTCCCTCTTCAGTAGGTTTTGTCCTCGAAACTGGTTCATCTGCATGGAAAGGGGCCAAGTCAGTAACATTGAACGTATTGGACACATTAAACTCACCTGGCTGCTCGATCCGGTAGGCGTTGTTGTTGATCCTCTCGAGCACTCTGAATGGTCCATCTCCTCTTGGTGCTAGCTTGGAACTCCTTAGGTTTGGGAACCTCTCCTGCCGTAGGTGTAGCCACACCCAATCGCCTGGTTGAAAGATCACCTCCTTTCTTCCTTTGTTGGCATGAGTCACGTACTGTCGGTCCTCTTCTCCAAGTTCTCTGCTACCTTCTGGTGTAACCTCCTTATGAACTCTGCTTTGGATGCTCCGTTGAGGTTGGTCATCTCAGCTGGTGGCAGTGGTGTTTGCTCCAATGGGGTGAGAGGGTTGAAACCGTATACCACTTCAAATGGTGTCTTCTTGGTTGCTGAGTGCACGGCTCGGTTGTAGGCGAACTCAATGAATGGCAGGCACTCCACCCAAGTCTTTAGGTTCTTCCCTAGTGTTGTTCTGAGAAGAGTTGATAGGTCCTGTTGACAACTTCAGTTTGGCCATCGGTTTGAGGATGGCAAGTGGTTGAAGAGTAGCTTCGTGCCTAGCTTTCTCAAAGGGTCCTCCAGAAATGGCTGAGGAACTTGGTGTCCCTATCTGATACGATGGTCCTTGGCACTCCATGAAGCCGTACTATCTCCCTGAAGAACAGCTCAGCTGTTTGTGTGGCATCATTGACATTGGCACATGGAATGAAGTGTGCCATCTTGGAGAATCTGTCCACCACTACAAAGATTGCATCTTTGTGGTTGATCTTAGGCAGACCTAGAACAAAATCCATCGAGATGTCCACCCATGGATGTGTTGGTATGGGCAGTGGGAGATACAACCCGTGAGGTTGCACTCGGGACTTTGCCTTCTTGCAAGTGATGCATCTTGCACAATGAGCTTCTACTGTCCTCTTGATGTGTGGCCAGTAGAAGTGCTCCTTGACCACTACTAGAGTCTTGTCGACACCAAAGTGGCCCATGAGTCCTCCTCCATGAGCTTCTCGGATGATAAGCTCCCTCAATGATCCTTGTGGTATGCACAGCCTTCTCTCTTGGAAGAAGAATCCCTCATGGATGTAAAACTTGCCATGACTCCCTGTGCCACACTCCTTGTAGCTCTCAGCAAAGTCAGGATCATCCTTGTATAGGTCCTTGATGTGCTCGAATCCTAGGACCTTTGCCTCCATGGTTGATATCAAGGCAAACCTCCTTGATAATGCATCGGCTACCACATTTTCTTTGCCCTTCTTGTACTTGATGACGTACAGGAAGGTTTCTATGAATTCCATCCACCTGGCATGTCTCCTCTTGAGATTGGTTTGCCCTCTGAGGTGTTTGAGAGTCTCGTGATCAGTGTGGATCACAAACTCCTTGGACAGCAAGTAATGCTGCCAAGTTTCCAGTGCTCGGACAAGGGCATAGAGCTCCTTGTCATAAGTGGGGTAGTTCAGTGAGGCACCACCTAGTTTCTCACTGAAGTATGCCACTGGTCTCCCTCCTTGAGTTAGCACTGCTCCTATGCCTATTCCAGAGGCATCACACTCCACTTCAAACGTCTTGTTGAAGTCGGGCAGGACTAGCACTGGTGCATGTGTAAGGCTGTCCTTCAAGGCATGGAATGCCTTCTCCTAAGCTTCTCCCCAGCTGAATCCCACGTTCTTCTTCACTACTGCCGTCAATTGTGAGGCAATACTGCTAAAATTGGGCACGAATCTCCTGTAGAAGCTGGCCAGACCGTGGAAACTCCTCACTTGACTGATGTTGCTTGGTGTTGGCCATTCCTGTATGGCTCGAATCTTCTCTTCATCAACCTATAAGTCCTGTGAACTTACAACAAAACCTAAGAAGACAAGTTTATCAGTACAAAAGATGCACTTCTTGAGATTGGCATAAAGCTCTTCTTGTCGAAGGGTTTTAAGTACCATCTCAAGATGTGTGAGGTGTTCCCGTAGGCACTTACTATAAACTAGTATATCATCAAAGTAAACTACCACAAACTTACTGATGTCGCCCTAAGAACTTGGTTCATAAGGCGCATGAAGGTGCTTGGGGCATTAGTCAAGCCGAATGGCATGACTGTCCACTCGTAGAGTCCTTGCTTTGTCTTGAAAGCAGTCTTCCACTCATCACCTTCCTTCATTCTTACCTGGTGGTATCCACTTTTGAGGTCTATCTTGGAAGACCGTGGCTCCACTCAGCTCATCTAGCATGTCATCCAGTCGTGGTATTGGATGCCTATACTTGACTGTGATGTTGTTGATTGCTCGGCAGTCCACACATGCGCCAAGTCCCATCCTTCTTGGGCACTAGTAGCACTGGTACAGCACATGGACTGAGGCTCTCTCGAACATATCCTTTCTCCAGGAGCTCCTTGACTTGCTTCTCAAGCTCCTTGGACTCCTCTGGACTCATCCGGTAGGCTGGCGGTTGGGCAGGGCTGCTCCGGGCACTAGATCAATCTGGTGTTCTATGCCACGTAAAGGAGGCAAGCCTGCTGGTATCTCCTCTGGAAATACATCCTGGAATTTGTTGAGGAGTGTTGCTACTTCATGAGGTAGCTCTACCTGTCCCTGTTCTATACTCAACACTTCCTTGAAAACCATTAGTAACATTAAGTCCTTGAGGCTAAAGCTCTCCGGACATGACTAGGTTGAATAAGAAAGTTAGACTTGACAAGTTTCTTTTCCTTACTCATTTGGAGTTGTAGCTCATGTACTTGGGCAGGTGTAAGAGGAGCTAGGCTGACCTTTCTCTTGTCATGCACGAAGGTGTAGAGATTGGTTCTGCCATCATGCCTGGTCTCTTTGTCAAACTGCCATGGTCTTCCTAGCAGAAGATGGCCAGCTTGCATGGGCACCACGTCGCACACGACCTGGTCTTGGTACTTGCCCACACTGAATGGCACAGTGACTTGCTCATGAATCTTGAGCTCCACTTTGTCATCGAGCCATCTCAGTCTATATGGTCGAGGATGCCGTGTCCTCTCTAGACCTAGCTTATCAACCATATACGCACTAGCAACGTTAGTGCAAGAACCACCATCTATGATGAGGTTACATACCTTTCCTTGATGGTGCAACGGCTGTGGAAGATGTTCTCCCTTTGGATGGTCTCTGAAGGATCCACCATTGCACTGAGGATACGTCTAGTGACCAGCACTTCCCCCCCATCAGGGTACTCAATGTCACCGTACTCTCCTTCTGGTTCATTGTCCTCTTCATCTTGGGACTCATATTCTCCTGCCTCCGTAATCAGCATGACTCGGTTGTTTGGGCACTCCTTGAGATGTGTCCACGTCCCTACACTTGAAACAAGTTATGTCACGTGATCTTTGAGGGTTAGAAGACTTACCAGGCTCTCTCTGGTCACGGGTGGGTTCAGGAGGCTTGCTCTTGAACCTTGACTCGATCTCTCGCTTTTGCCTTTGTCCACTGTCTTAGGCATGTTGCTTGGTGCCCAAGGTGTCTTAGGCTTGCTGCGGATGTCTTGGCTCTTACGTTTGATGTGCTGTTCAGCTTGCACAGATAGGTGGAACAAGTCCTTGAAGTCGTTGTAGATTTGCCTTTCCACCTTGCAGCTGATCCTTTCTTGGAGTCCATCCAAGAATTGTGCCATCAATGCTTCTTCATCATCATTGAGCTCCAATCTGTTCCTTAACTTCTCGAACTCTTCATAGTACTCCTCTACTGATCTGGTACCCTGCTTAAGAGTACGAAAACGACGTTGCAAATCTCTATGAAAGTAAGGTGGAACAAACCTTTGTCGCATGAGGTCTTTCATATCGACCCATGAGTCTACGGGTCTCATTCTCTTCCTCCTTCTGTCAGATACCTCACGATCCCACCAGATGAGGGCATTGTCTGTGAGTTGTGCTACTGCCATTCAGACTCTCCTAGGTCCTGGTTGGTTGTAGTGATCAAAGATATGATCCATTCTCCTCTCCCAATCTAGGTAAGCCTCGGGGTCTACTTTTCCTGCAAAACTTGGAGGAGTTAGCTTAACATCAGGATGAGTTACCCGGTTGTATGCGTGTTCATCTCCATCCTCATGATGTCTAGGAGGCATCCTTGGTCTCTGGTGCAGACCATATGGCTCGAAGCCGTCATCTTCTGCCTCTGGTTGCCGTGGAGGTCCTCTCGGCCTAGGGTGATAGTCATGAGGCTGCACGTCCTCATCTCCTTCTGGCTGGGGTTCCTCCTGTTAGTGCCGTGTCCTAAGGTACTCAGGACCCTCAGGACGATCTGGCTCAGCTCTCACGTGCCTTATGGCCTGGAATCTTACTGGTCTCTCCACGCTCCAACCTCTCGCCTATGGATGCGAGTTGTGTTTGGAGTGTGGTGAACATGGCCATCATGGCTTCAGCTGCGTCTCTATTCTCTTCTCCCATGTGTGCTACAAAGAAAGAAGACAATTAGGGTGCTCCTAAATTATTAGGAGAGTTTTCTTTTTATATGGGTTTGAAAAAATGCAAAAGGAAAAATCTAAGGAAAGGAAATTCGAAAAAGGAAACTTCCTAGACAACTTGTGCTAGCTGTCCAATTCGAATTCTTTTAGTATTCTTTTCTATTTTCTTTTCTTTTCTTTTAATTAACTTAAAAATAAAAATATGAATTAAACAAAAGGAAAACGTGAATGCAATGCAAAAGTGAATCTAAACCCTAGTGATACACGTAGGAGGCTAGATGCACTCGGTTTGAGTTTGAGTTTTTTTGATTTTTCTTGAATGCGACTTAAACTAATGCAAGAACACAAAACAAAACAAGCAAAAGGATAGAAACAACCTGGTTTAGGAGCTTTAAGCTCTGATACCAAAATGATACAAGCCTTGATTCAAGGATGTATTGCGTGGGCTGTTTGTAGAAGATTAGGTGAGAAACTCAACCTTAGGCTTCTGGATAGGGGTTTTCTGGTTGGTAAACGATGGAAGGGTGAAGTGAACCACACGAGGGTGATGAACCTCGTGATAAATCACAAACTTAGAGCTAGGAGGGCTGGTCTCAACTAGGTTCTAAGCGCAAGATTCTTAGAGAGAAAACTTGTAGGAAAAAGTTCTACTTTATTAATAATCAAAAGGTTGTCGAACTACAATGCTGGAAGGAGCCTTATTAATATGCTCGACAGCTTGACCTTCTAGGGTCGACTCAAATAAAAAAAGTTTACAAAAGTGCACAAAAGGAAAAGATACAAAAGTGTATAACCGAAAAGGACCTATTCCTAAAATGTTCTTGACTCAAAAATGTAAAGCAACTAGATCCTACCCTGCAAAACAGAAAGAGGCATATATTCGAATGTAAACTTACCTTAACTCACCTCACGGCCAAGAAATGGAAGGTGGCCGTCCTTGTGGCATGCAGCGCTTGCTCCTAGTCTTCGACTTGGAGTAGGGTTAAATATCTTTGGGCCCTGACCTCTCTTGCCACTAAAGCCCAAGTCTCTGATGTTCCTTGTGTTGTTGAGAAGCCTTTGGACTCTAATTTGCTCTTCTGGCCCATTGTCCTTAGCTGCTCTTCCTCTAGAAGCTTGTCGACCCATAAGCTGAATTTGTGGAAGAGTGCTCTTGATCTGCTTCTTGTCATTGCTCCTGGAGGTACCACTGGTGTAGATACTTCCTCTAAGTGCATGTCCTGGAGCTGGTAGCTCATTTGGTCCGAGTCCTCTTGTGTAGAAGTGGAAGTGTGCGTGTACTCGGCTGGATGGCCTGTACCGCTGGATTGTGCGGTACTGGCGGAATGACTTCAGGACCCAAGTTGATCCCGAGTCGGCGGTGTCATCAGGGGACCGGCGGTGTCATTCACGTCCCCACCAAGTGTGCGGAAGCTTGGGCCTCTCCGCGATGTTGACCGGTCTGGTCCTATAGGTCGAGGTCCGGTACTGTCTGTCCGGCAGGCGCCAGATGGTCCTGCTGTCTCGGGCAAGCTTCCTGGTCGGCCAGTCTGGTCTCCTGGCTGGATGTACGACCTGATGTCCTCATCAGGTGTCAAGTTATCTCAGCCTGACTCAGACCTAATGGTGACTTCAATTTGCTTCAAGGTTCCCACAGGGCAGTGCAGGATCTGGTCCACTTTATCTCCATTATCCTCTAAGGGATCTGAATCTATCTGAGAAGGACAGCATGGTAACAGCTGAGCTCTCTTAAAAGAAACTCAAATGCCAAGTCATTGGTAAATAATTGTGATTCCAGTTGGGTCGGATGCAAGGTCAGTAGCTCTCTTTCCAAGTTCTAATAGCCCAGATCCCAAGTTCTTTGCTTTCAAGGCACGAGAAAGAAGAAATGAGAGTTGGTGTTGATTAAGAAGTGATCCTGGAATTGAGTCTGAAATACCCTTTTGATGGTGTATGAGAGTCAAGCTATGACTGCCCTTTGCTTCCAAGTTTCAGCACAAGGAGGTGTTCCATTGAGAAGAAGATCATTGAGATTTCCATCAAGGTGATCATGACCGCCAAGTAACTTGATCAATTTGATAGTCATGATGTCTGGTACATCCCTTTGGTCATGATCCTCTGCTTGCTATCCAAAGTCCATCTTTGTTCTTCTGTGATCGCTAAGGACACTTGACTCAAGTCAAAGATTTTAAGTCGAAGACTAGGAGCAAGTGCATTCGCCACCTTCCATTTCTCCGTGAGTGAAAGGTAAGTTTTCAATTCATTGAGTCCTTCACACTTTTGTTTTGCAGGGGTTCTGGCCTGATATTTTTACATTTTGAGTTAAAACTGAGATCAGTGTCCTCATTCCTGATGCATCTGTGAGACATGTTTGTGCCTTTTAAGCAAAGCCTTTTCTTATTTGCAGTCGACCTGAGACAACCAGGTTAGTGTGATATTAAAAAGGCAAGCCTTCCAGCATAAGGCTGAATTGGGTAGCAGAAATTGTTACGCTTTCTTTCAATTTCAAGATTCTCTGAAGTTTTGTTTGCAACCTTGTTGAGACCAGAATGCTCTAAGTTTGTTTCACAAGGTTAATCACCCTGAAGATCTTACTACCCAACCCTTCGACTAACTCAACCAAAGCTAAGTATTCAAAGATCTTAGGCACAGACTAATCAGCTATTGATGCATTTTGGTGGAAAAAGCTCTAAACAGGCACTCAGACTAAATGCTTGTTTTGTTCCAGTTCTTATGCAGCTCCAAGTAAAATCTTTATCAAAAAAATAACCAAACTAGACCGAGATATTTTTGCCTCACTTACCTTAGAAGCGATTGCTTTCTGAACTTTTCAATGAGTCTCATTTTCCAAGTGGTGGTGCAGATCAATAAAAAGAAAGAATAGGAATTCGATTGGACAGCAGCACAGATAAAGGAAGTTTGGTGAGAAAGCTCACCCAAGTTTTCATTTTCTGACTTATTGCAACCATTAGTAAATATAGAAAATGAGGACATCAGGTCGTACATCCAGCCAGGAGACCAGACTGGCACCAGGAAGCTTGCCCGAGACAGCAGGACCATCTGGCGCTGCCGGACCAGACAGTACCGCCGACCTCGACCTATAGGACCAGGTCAACATTGCGGAGAGGCCCAAGCTTCCGCACACTTGGTGGACGTATTCCCCTGATGACACCCTCGGGATCAACTTGGTCCTGAAGTCATTCCGCCAGTAGAATCCAGATCCAGCCGAGTACACGCACACTTCCACTTCTACACAAGAGGACTCGGACCAAATGAGCTACCAGCTCCAGGACATGCACTAGAGGAAGTATCTACACCAGTGGTACCTCAGGAGCAATGACAAGAAGCAGATCAAGGCACTCTTCCACAAATTCAGCTTATGGGTCGACAAGCTTCTAGAGGAAGAGCAGCTAAGGACAATGGGCCAGAAGAGCAAAGAGAGTCCAAAGGCTTCTCAACAACACAAGGAACATCAGAGACTTGGGCTTTAGTGGCAAGAGAGGTCAGGCCCAAAGATTTTAACCCTACTCCAAGTCGAAGACTAGGAGCAAGCGTGCATGCCACAAGGACGGCCACCTTCCATTTCTTGGCCGTGAGGTGAGTTAAGGTAAGTTTTTCAATATATGCCTCTTTCTGTTTTGCAGGGTAGGATCTAGTTGCTTTACATTTTTGAGTCAAGAACATTTTAGGAATAGGTCCTTTTTCTTATACACTTTTGTATCTTTTCCTTTTGTGCACTTTTGTAAACTTTCCTTTTCTTATTTGAGTCGACCCTAGAAGGTCAAGCTGTCGAGCATATTAATAAGGCTCCTTCCAGCATTGTAGTTCGACAACCTTTTGATTATTAATAAAGTAGAACTTTTTCCAACAAGTTTTCTCTCAAGAATCTTGTTAGAACCTAGTTGAGACCAGCCCTCCTAGCTCTAAGTTTGTGATTTATCACGAGGTTCATCACCCTCGTGTGGTTCACTTCACCCTTCCATCGTTTACCAACCAGAAAACCCCTATCCAGAAGCCTAAGGTTGAGTTTCTCACCTAATCTTCTACAAACAGCCCACGCCATACATCCTTGAATCAAGGCTTGTATCATTTTGGTATCAGAGCTTAAAGCTCCTAAACCAGGTTGTTTCTATCCTTTTGCTTGTTTTGTTTTTCTTGCATTAGTTTAAGTCGCATTCAAGAAAAATCAAAAAATAACATCAAACTCCAAACCGAGTGCATCTAGCCTCTTGTATCACTAGGGTTTAGATTCACTTTTGCATTGCATTCACGTTTTCCTTTTGTTTAATTCATATTTCCATTAATTTTAAGTTAAATTAAAAAAAAAAGAAAAGAAAATAGAAAAATACCAAAAGAATTCGAATTGGACAGCTAGCACAAGTTGTCTAGGAAGTTTCTTTTCAATTTCCTTTCTTAGATTTTTCCTTTTGCATTTTTTCAAACCCATATAAAAGAAAACCTCCTAATAATTTAGGAGCACCTAATTGTCTTCTTTCTTTGTAGCACACATGGGAGAAGAGAATAGAGAGCAGCTGAAGCCATGATGGCCATGTTCACCACACTCCAAACACCAACTCGCATCCATAGGCGAGAGGTTGGAGCGTGGAAAGACCGGTGAGGTTCCAGGCCATAAGGCACGTGAGAGCTGAGCAAGACCGTCCTGAGGGTCCTGAGTACCTTAGGACACGGCACGAACAGGAGGAACCCCAGCCAGATGGAGATGAGGACACACAACCTCATAACTATCACCATAGGCCGAAAGGACCTCCACGGCAACCAGAGGCAGAAGATGATGGCTTTGAGCCATATGGTCTTCACCAGAGACCAAGAATGCCTCCTAGGAATCATGAGGATGGAGATGAACACACCTATAAGGGTAATTCATCCTGATGTTAAAAAGGACCTATTCCTCCAATGTTTTGACTCAAAAAGTAGACAAGCTTACCTAGATTGGGAGAAGCGAATGGATCATATCTTTGATCACTACAACCAACCAGGACCTAGGAGAGTCTCAATGGCAGTAGCACAACTCACTTGACAATGCCCTCATCTGGTGGGATCGTGTAGTCTGACAGAAGGAGGAAAGAATGAGACCCGTAGACCCATGGGTCGACATGAAAGACCTCATGCGACAAAGGTTTGTTCCACCTCACTTTCATAGAGATTTGCAACGTCGGTTTCGTACTCTTAAGCAGGGTACCAGATCAGTAGAAGAATACTATGAAGAGTTTGAGAAGTTAAGGAACAGATTGGAGCTCAATGATGATGAAGAAGCATTGATGGCACAATTCTTGGATGGACTCCAAGAAAGGATCAGCTGCAAGGTGGAAAGGCAAATCTACAATGACTTCAAAGACTTGTTCCACCTATCTGTGCAAGCTCAAGAGCACATCAAACGTAAGAGCCAAGACATCCGCAGCAAGCCTAGGACACCTTGGGCACCAAGCAACATGCCTGAGACAGTGGACAAAGGCAAAGGCGTAGAGATCGAGTCAAGGTTCAAGAGCAAGCCTCCTGAACCCACCCGTGACCAGAGAGAGCCTGGTAAGTCTTCTAACCCTCAAAGATCACGTGACATAACTTGTTTCAAGTGAGGGACGTGGACACATCTCAAGGAGTGCCCAAACAACCGAGTCATGCTGATTACGGAGGCAGGAGAATATGAGTCCCAAGATGAAGAGGACTATGAACCAGAAGGAGAATATGGTGACATTGAGTACCCTGATGTGGGGAAGTGCTGGTCACTAGACGATCCTCAGTGCAATGGTGGATCCTTCAGAGACCATCCAAAGGGAGAACATCTTCCACAGCCGTTGCACCATCAAGGAAAGGTATGTAACCTCATCATAGATGGTGGTTCTTGCACTAACGCTGCTAGGTTGATATAGGTTGAGAGACAGAAGGCATCCTCGACCATATAGACTGAGATGGCTTGATGACAAAGTGGAGCTCAAGATTCATGAGCAAGTCACTGTGCCATTCAGTGTGGGCAAGTACCAAGACCAGGTCGTGCGACGTGGTGCCCATGCAAGCTGGCCATCTTCTACTAGGAAGACCATGGCAGTTTGACAAAGAGACCAGGCATGATGGCAGAACCAATCTCTACACCTTCGTGCATGACAAGAGAAAGGTCAGCCTAGCTCCTCTTACACCTGCCCAAGTACATGAGCTACAACTCCAAATGAGTAAGGAAAAGAAACTTGTCAAGTCTAACTTTCTTAATTCAACCTAGTCATGTCCATAGAGCTTTAGCCTCGAAGGACTTAATGTTACTAATGGTTTTCAAGGAAGTGTTGAGTATAGAACAGGGACAGGTAGAGCTACCTCATGATGTAGCAACACTCCTCAACAAATTCCAGGATGTATTTCCAGAGGAGATACCAGCAGGCTTGCCTCCTTTACGCGGCATAGAACATCAGATTGATCTAGTGCCGGAGCAGCCCTGCCCAACCGGCCAGCCTACCGGATGAGTCCAGAGGAGTCCAAAGAGCTTGAGAAGCAAGTCAAGGAGCTCCTGGAGAAAGGATATGTTGGAGAGAGCCTCAGTCCATGTGCTGTACCAGTGCTGCTAGTGCCCAAGAAGGATGGGACTTGGCGCATGTGTGTGGACTGCCGAGCCATCAACAACATCACGGTCAAGTATAGGCATCCCATACCACGACTGGATGACATGCTAGATGAGCTGAGTGGAGCCACGGTCTTCTTCAAGATAGACCTCAAAAGTGGATACCACCAGGTAAGAATGAAGGAAGGTGATGAGTGGAAGACTGCTTTCAAGACAAAGCAAGGGCTCTGGTGGACAGTCATGCCATTTGGCTTGACTAATGCCCCAAGCACCTTCATGCGCCTTATGAACCAAGTTCTTAGAGGCGTACATCAGTAAGTTCGTAGTGTAGTTTACTTTGATGACATACTAGTTTATAGTGAGAGCCTACGGGAACACCTCACACATCTTGAGATGGTACTTAAAACCCTTTGACAAGAAGAGCTTTATGCCAATCTCAAGAAGTGCATCTTTTGTACTGATAAACTTGTCTTTTTAGGTTTTTTTGTAAGTTCACAGGGCCTACAGGTTGATGAAGAGAAGATTCGAGCCATACAAGAATGGCCAACACCAGGAAACATCAGCCAAGTAAGGAGCTTCCACGGACTGGCCAGCTTCTATAGGAGATTCGTGCCCAACTTCAGCAGTATTGCCTCACCACTGACGGCAGTAGTGAAGAAGAACGTGGGATTCAGCTGGGAGAAGCTCAGGAGAAGGCATTCCAGGCCTTGAAGGACAGCCTTACACACGCACCAGTGCTAGTCCTTCCCGACTTCAACAAGACGTTTGAAGTGGAGTGTGATGCCTCTGGAATAGGCATAGGAGCAGTGCTAACCCAAGGAGGGAGACCAGTGGCATACTTCAGTGAGAAGCTAGGTGGTGCCTCACTGAACTACCCCACTTATGACAAGGAGCTTTATGCCCTTGTCCGAGCATTGGAGTCTTGGCAGCATTACTTGCTGTCCAAGGAGTTTGTGATCCACACTGATCATGAGACTCTCAAACACCTCAGAGGGCAAACCAATCTCAAGAGGAGACATGCCAGGTGGATGGAGTTCATAGAGACCTTCCTGTACATCATCAAGTACAAGAAGGGCAAAGATAATGTGGTAGCCGATGCACTATCAAGGAGGTTTGCCTTGATATCAACCATGGAGCAAAGGTCCTAGGATTCGAGCACATCAAGGATCTATACAAGGATGATCCTGACCTTGCTGAGAGCTACAAGGAGTGTAGCACAGGGAGTCATGGCAAATCCTACATCCATGAGGATTCTTGTTCCGAGAAAGAAGGCTGTGCATACCACAAGGATCACTAAGGAAGCTTATCATCCGAGAAGCTCATGGAGGAGGACTCATGGGCCACTTTGGTGTCGACAAGACTCTAGCAGTGGTCAAGGAGCACTTCTACTGGCCACACATCAAGAGGACAGTAGAAGCACATTGTGCAAGATGCATTACTTGCAAGAAGGCAAAGTCCAGAGTGCAACCTCACGGGTTGTATCTCCCACTGCCCATACCAACACATCCATGGGTGGACATCTCGATGGATTTTGTTCTAGGTCTGCCCAAGATCAACCACAAAGATGCAATCTTTGTAGTGGTGGACAGATTCTCCAAGATGGCACATTTCATCCCATGTGCCAATGTCAATGATGCCACACAAACAGCTGAGCTGTTCTTCAGGGAGATAATACGGCTTCATGGAGTGCCAAGGACCATCGTATCAGACAGGGACACCAAGTTCCTCAGCCATTTCTGGAGGACCCTTTGGAGAAAGCTAGGCACGAAGCTACTCTTCTCAACCACCTGCCATCCTCAAACCGATGGCCAAACTGAAGTTGTCAACAGGACACTATCAACTCTTCTCAGGACTACACTAGGGAAGAACCTAAAGACTTGGGTGGAGTGCCTGCCATTCATGGAGTTCGTTTACAACCGAGCCGTGCACTCAGCAACCAAGAAGACACCATTTGAAGTAGTATACGGCTTCAACCCTCTCACCCCATTGGAGCAAACGCCACTGCCACCAGCAGAGATGACCAACCTCCACGGAGCATCCAAGGCAGATTTCATAAAGAAGTTACACCAGAAGGTAGCAGAAAACTTGGAGATGAGGACCGAGCAATACGTGACTCATGCCAACAAGGGAAGAAGGGAGGTGATCTTTCAACCAGGTGATTGGGTATGGCTACACCTACGGCAGGAGAGGTTCCCCAACCTAAGGAGTTCCAAGCTAGAACCAAGAGGAGATGGACCATTCAGGGTGCTGGAGAGGATCAACAACAACGCCTACCGGATCGAGCTCCCAGGTGAGTTTAATGTGTCCAACACGTTCAACGTAACTGACTTAGCCCCTTTTCATGCAGATGAACAAGTTTTGAGGACAAAACCTACTGAAGAGGGAGGTAATGATGAGGACATCAGGTCGTATGTCCAGCCAGGAGACCAGACTGGCCGACCAGGAAGCTTGCTCGAGACAGCCTGGCTATTTGGCACGTCTGCCGGACCAAGCAGTACCGCCGGACCCTCGACCAATAGGACAAGACCGATCAGCATTGCCGGCGGAGAGGCCCAAGCTTCCGGCACCCTTGGTGGCGATGTGGATGACACCGCCGGTCCCCTTGGTGATGCCGCCGACTCCGGGATCAACTTGGCCGGTTCTAAAGGCATTCCGGCCAGTACCTCGCACAGTCCAGCCGGTACAGTCGATCCAGCCGAGTGCACGAGTATTTCAACTTCTACACAAGGAAACTCGGACAACATAAGCTACCAGCTTCAGGACATGCATCTAGAGGAAGTCTCCACACCAGTAGTGCCACCAGGAGCAATGACAAGGAGCAGATCAAGAGCACTCTTCCAGAAGTTCAGCTTATGGGTCGACAAGCTCCTAGAGGAAGATCGACTAAGGACAATGGGCCAGAAGTGCAAAGAAGAGTCCAAAAGCTTCTCAACAATGCAAGGGACTTCAGAGACTTGGGCTTTAGTGGCAAGAGTGGTCAGGGCCCAAAGATTCTTAACCCTACTCCAAGTCGAAGACTAGGAGCAAGGCGCGTGCATGCCACAAGGACGGCCACCTTCCATTTCTTGGCCGTGAGTGATGAGGACATCAGGTCGTACATCCAGCCAGGAGACCAGACTGGCCGACCAGGAAGCTTGCCCGAGACAGCAGGACCATCTGGCACGTCTGCCGGACCAGGCAGTACCGCCGGACCCTCGACCTATAGGACTAGACCGGTCAGCATCGCCGGCGGAGAGGCCCAAGCTTCCGGCACACTTGGTGGGGACGTGGATGACACCGCCGGTCCCTCTGGTGATGCCGCCAACTCCGGGATCAACTTGGCCGGTCCTGAAGGCATTCCGGCCAGTACTGCGCACAATCCAGCCGGTACAGCCGATCCAGCCGAGTACACGCGCATTTCCACTTCCACACAAGAGGACTCGGACCAAATGAGCTACCAGCTCCAGGACATGCACTTAGAGGAAGTCTCTACACCAGTGGTACCTCAAGGAGCAATGACAAGAAGCAGATCAAGGGCGCTCTTCCACAAATTCAGCTTGTGGGTCGACAAGCTCCTAGAGGAAGATCGACTAACGACAATGGGCCAAAAACACAAGGAAAAGTCCAATAGCTTCTCCACAACACAAGGGACATCAGAGACTTGGGCTTTAGTGGCAAGAGAGGTCAGGGCCCAGAGATTTGTAACCCTACTCCAAGTCGAAGACTAGGAGCAAGGCGCGTGCATGCCACAAGGACAGCCACCTTCCATTTCTTGGCCGTGAGGTGAGTTAAGGTAAGTTTACATTCGAATATATGCCTCTTTCTGTTTTGCAGGGTAGGATCTAGTTGCTTTACATTTTTGAGTCAAGAACATTTTAGGAATAGGTCCTTTTTTCGGTTATACACTTTTGTATCTTTTCCTTTTGTGCACTTTTGTAAACTTTCCTTTTCTTTATTTGTGTCGACCCTAGAAGGTCAAGCTGTCGAGCATATTAATAAGGCTCCTTCCAGCATTGTAGTTCGACAACCTTTTTGATATTAATAAAGTAGAACTTTTTCCTACAAGCTTTCTCTTGAAAGAGACTTGTGCGCTTAGAACCTAGTTGAGACCAGCCCTCCTAGCTCTAAGTTTGTGATTTGTCACGAGGTTCGTCATCCCTCGTGTGGTTCACTTCACCCTTCCATCGTTTACCAACCAGAAAACCCTTATCCAGAAGCCTAAGGTTGAGTTTCTCACCTAATCTTCTACAAACGGCCCACGAGCATACATCCTTGAATCAAGGCTTGTATCAGGGAGCCTCAAAGGTATAAGGAGGCCATTGTTGATAGTTTTAAAGATGAGTGGTTAAAAGCCATACAAGAAGAACTGCAATCCTTGCATGAGAATCAGACATCCGAGCTTGTGAAGTTACCAAAAGGGAAAAGAGCTCTAAAAAACAAATGGGTTTATCAGATAAAGCCTGAAGATGGAAGCTCAAAACCAAGATATAAAGCCCGGTTGGTCGTGAAAGGATTCAACCAAAAGAAAGGCATAGATTTTGAAGCAATTTTCTCTCCAGTAGTAAAGATGTCTTCTATCCGAGTTTTTCTTGGCTTAGCAGCTGTTTTGGACTTGGAGATTCAACAACTTGATGTCAAGACCGCATTCTTGCATGGTGATCTAGAAGAGGATATCTACATGGAGCAGCATGAAGGTTTTAAGGTCCCAAACAAAGAAAATTTGGTGTGTCGACTAAAGAAAAGTCTTTATGGTCTCAACAAGCCCCAAGACAATGGTACAAGAAGTTTGAATCCTTGAAGGTAGATCATGAGTTCAAGAAAACCATGAATGACCATTTTGTTTTCATAAAAAGGTACTCTGGTGGTGACTTTCTCATACTTTTGCTATATGTTGATGACATGTTGATAGTAGGCCATGACCACACCAAGATACATCCTCTAAAGAAAGACTTAAACAAATGTTTTGCAATGAAAGACTTGGGACCAGCAAAACAAATTCTTGGGATGAAGATCACTCGTGATAGATCGAGAAAATTGTTATGGCTATCCCAAGAACGATATATTGAAAAAGTGTTGGAGAGATTCAACATGCACAAAGCAAAGCTGGTGTATACACCACTTGCTGGACATTTCAAGTTAAGTTCACAGCAATTTCCAACAAATGAGAAGGAAAAAGAGGAAATGAGGACTACTCCTTATGCATCAGAAGTCGGTAGTCTTATGTATGCTTTGGTGTGTACTAGGCCTGATATCAGTAGTCGATAGTCTTATGTAGTCTTATGTATGCTATGGAGTCGCTTTCTAGCCAATCCGGGGAAAGAGCATTGCAAAGCAGTTAAATGGATCATGCGCTATCTACTAGGCACAACTAAAAGGTGTCTTTGCTTTGGTAAAGGAAAGCTTGAGTTGATGGGCTATAGCGACGCAGATTGGGCCGGGGACAAAGATTTTAGAAAATCAACATCAGGGTATGTAACTACCTTTGCAGGGAGAGCTGTTTCCTGGCAATCAAAGCTACATAAGTGTGTTGCTTTGTCTACCACTGAAGCAGAATATATCGCAGTCAGTGAAGCTTGCAAGGAGATGTTGTGGATGTAGAACTTCTTATTTGAGTTGGGAATAAAGCAGGAGAAATATATCATGTTATGTGATAACCAGAATGCTATTCACTTAGCAAAGAATTCAACCTTGCACTCCCGTTCGAAGCACATCGATATTCGACATCACTGGATCCAAGAAGTTCTTGAAGAGAGACTTATGCATCTCGACTTATACACAGAGAAGATTTGGTCAGACATTATGACCAAAGTATTACCAATCAAAAACTTTGAAGCTTGCTGTGAAGGCACTGGCATCGTGACAACCTCGAGCTAAGTCGGGAAGGGGGAGATTGTTGGATCTTCCCTCTATTAGCCCAAATAATGAACATAATTATTAGCCCAAGTAAAGCCTAAACATAAGAATAAGGAAAATCTAGAATTATGAAGAAAAATAATTGTCTAGAGAACTAGAATAGATAAGGATTAAGTAGATAAGGATAAGGTTTATCTATATAAGTGGATAAGGCTTATCTAGATAAGTGGATAATGCTTATTTAGATAAGTGGATAAGGATGAGAGAGTGTTGTAGATATTTTAGTACTCACCCACCACTAGTATAAATAGGAGTGTTGGATGCCATTTGTAAGAACAATCTAACAAAAAAAATACTTAAGAGTTCTCCACAAATAAAGATCACCTTTTGTAAAATCTCTTTCCTAATATAAAAGAGTTCTCTTTCTATTACTAGTTTCTAATTCCTATCTTCATCACACAAAAGTATTATTGGGTAAATATCCCAACACTTATATCTTGCTAGATCGAGATAGTGCTTTCCTAACACCTTGCGGAGATCCTCATTCATGACTTTGCGTTCCATTGCATCTAACAATGGACCCATCTTTAAACACCACAAAAAAATTTCATTTTATTAGTCGATGAGTTACAAATAAATGGCATCATTTACCTTCCTTACTGTAAGCTCGAAGAATGAAGGAGAAATAGTTTTAGAAACCAATTTTATTCATTAGATTTTCTTAAATATTACAATGACAGTCTTTCATTTATATAGAAGAAAGAACAAATAATGAATGAACACGTGTCCTTATCATATCTCAGCAGCATATCCCAGGAGAATATCAAATCGGCTATACGATTTTTGCAGAGCTGTTGTACGACATGCAAAAAAAAATGTGCCTCTGTTTTGTTTGTAGGTGTGCTGATTGTCGATTGCAGAGAAGGAGAGATGGGCTTAAGTGAAAGTTGATGACTTGGGCCTGTTTTCACTATAGAATGGGTTGATGCATTTTTACTCTTTACATCCCTCCACCCCACAAGGTTGGCCTGGTTGCAAAATTTACACCAAGCTTGATCCTCAAAGAGTGATGAGCAGCATAGGGTAGTGGTTTCGTAAAGATATCAGCCACTTGAAGAGTAGCTGATATGTGTTTGATGATGATATGTCCAAATGCCACACGTTCCTTCACATAATGATAGTCGATGTTAAAATGTTTGAAACGAGAATTAAGGGTAAGAATGGCTGTTAAGTATATGGCAGACAAATTATCACAATATAACACCGCTGGAGATGCTTGTGGAATGCTGATATCAGGACGGAGAGCGGTGATCCATGTAAGCTCCAAGGTTGTAAGTGACAAGCTCCGATATTCAGCTTCGGTTGACGACTTAGACACTGTTGGCTGACATTTTGTACACCAAGATATTATATTGTCACAAAGAAATGTGCAGAAACCTCAGGTGGATTGTCTAGTTTCCTTGCAGCCATCCCAGTCACTATCGTTGTAGGAGCGAAGTGCAAAATCTTTCTGAAGATTGAAGGTAAGACCTATCTTTATGGTACCTTTAACAAACCGGAGAACTCGCATCAAGAGATGAAAGTCAGCCTTTGTCGGAAGATGTATTTTCTGATAGACATAATTCACTACAAATTGAATGTCAGGACGCGTTAAAGTAAGATATTGTAATTTACCAGCTAGTGATCGAAAGTATGTCGCATCATCAAACAATTCATCCTGGGCAGGAGTGCGATCAAGCTGAATTGGGAGAGGAGTGGCAATAGGGGCACAATCAGTCATTCCAGCCATGAAGAGAATGTCTTTGTATATTTTTGTTGACAGAGGAAGGTGCCAGTTGGGAGATAAGTCACCTGAATGCCCAAAAAATAATGCAATTCACCAAGATTCTTCATTCGAAATCGCATTTTGAGCTGTTCCACGAATTCAGAGATGAGATAGTCATTATTTCCGGTGAGAACCATGTCATCGATATAGAAGAGAAGGAGTATAACATTCGAATCCCATCAATAGATAAAAAGCGATGGGTATGAAGTGCTGCAAAGAAATCCAAATTCTAAGAGATAATCCCTGAACTTGTTGAACCATGATCGTGGGAATTGCTTAAGATCATAAACTGATTTATGTAACAAGCAAACATAATCGGGATGATCTTTGCTGACAAAACCAGATGGTTGTCGCATGTACACTGTCTCAATTAACTCACCATGGAGGAAGGCATTCTTCACATCCAATTGTATGAGATTCCATTTCATAAGAATAGTTGTGTGAAGAACTAGATGAGATGTTGCAGTGCGAACAACATGGCTATATGTTTCCACATAGTCGACACCCTCCTGCTGATCATAGCTCTTCACAACAATGCGCGTTTTGAGTTTATCAAGTGATCCATCAACATTTAATTCTGTATGGTATACCCATTTACATCCAAGAATATGCATTCCAGTATTGGGAGGAACAAGGCTCCATGTTCTGGTTTCAATCATTGAGTTGATTTCGTCATGCATTGCCTCAGTCCATTCGGAATGTTTTAGGGCAGTTGAGACAGTGCGAGGTTCCTGGGGAATGTTGACAACAAGAAACGAAAGAGCATATCTTGGATTGGGTTTGTGTATTCCAGCCTTTGACCTCGTGGTCATATGATGTTGATTATCAGACATTTGTACAACTTCCGAGGTTGAAGTGTGGTTCACTTCGTCTGAAGTAGAGCTGTCATAAATCATATGAGCAAGAGGTAAAGTTTCAGAAACCGTACCAGGTGGAGGTTCAGTAGCTACTAAAGTGGTAGTAGGTGGAAGAATAGGAGACAACCAAATACATGGAACTCCAACATCTTCCTCCATAGGTATAGGAGATGAGGAAGTTGATTCAGAAGTTATAAACCCACTTGGTCAAGCATTCATTAAAACAGAGAAGTTCAAAAGCTGAAATTTCTGATAACATTCTACAAAGGGAAAGATAACTCATCAAAAACTATGTGTCTCGGTGATATATATTTTTCCTGAAAGCCGATAAAGGCAACAGTAGCCTTTATATTTGTCATGATACCCAAGAAACACACATTTCAGAAAACGGGGATCAAATTTGTTTGCCGAGTACTGTCAAAATGTGGGATAGCAGATGCACCCAAACACACGAAGAAAGGAATATGTTGGCACTTTTCCAGTTATCTTCTCAAATGGGCTTATGCTCAGTTTATGAGCTGAATATGGTAGTAGATTTGATAGAAAAATAGCTGTAAAAACGGTTCGACCCAGAATTTTAGTGGCACTTTACTGTCAAATAATAATGATAAACCGAGTTCCACAATTTTTCTGTGTTTTCTCTCAGCAATTCTGTTTTCCTAAGGGGTATATGAGCATGAGAAAAGTTGTCTGATTCCATTGTTTGCCAACAGAGAAATAAATTTTGAACTGAAGAATTCACCACCACCGTCTGATTGAATCATTTTAATTTTCGCAGAAAACTGATTCTCAACATGATGCTTAAACAGGCAAAACACAAAGCAAAGCCTGATTTGAGTCGCAAATGTTACAATTAGCTAAACCGAGAAAAGTTGTCAATGAACACAACGTAATACTGAAAACATTGACCCGAGATTACAAGAGAACGATCCCATAAGTCACAATGGATGTGTTCTAATGTAGAAGTTGCCTGATAATGAGTTTTTAAAAAAGGAAGGCGAGCACTCTTACTGAGCTTACAAGACTCGCAAAGACTGAGATTGTTTTTATTGATGGTGATTGCTTGACTGGCTTCATATTTTTTACCAAGCCCATTCAACACTCCAAAATTTTTCATGTTTTCACTAACAGGTAGTCCTATTGAATCCATTTGATCACATATGTTTTTAAACTCACTGAGATATGTCTCCTTAGTCTTATTTCTTTTCTTAATAGTTTGTTGTTTGTGTTGAAGCTCAAACTGTCTAGAAGTCGAAACACGATTAAGATGTTTTTCAAGAGCAAACCATACTTCTTGTGACGTGGTGAGGTGATGGACGTGACCTAGAACATCCTCCAAGAGTGACTCAAGTAGCCATGAACAAACTATTTGATTTTAGCAACACCACCGCATAAACTCAGGGTTGCTGGTTTTAGTGACGCCTTCACAGGATCTAGTTGTGATTGTAGGAGGAGAACGAATTTCCGAGCTATTAACATAACCTAGTAATAGTTGTTAAGCAAAAATGATTCAAACTGAGATTTTCAAAGTAAATAATTTTTTTCAGTAAATAATTGAGTGATACGAGACGCAATAGTAAAAGGATGAGGAAGGCTTGCCATGGCTCTAATAGCATGTAACCTCGAAAAATGAATGAGAAATAGTTTTAAAAACCAACTTTATTCATTAGATTTTTTAAGGATTACAATGACAATCTTTCGTTTATATAGAAGAAGAAAATAAATAATGACTGAACACGTGTACTTATGATATCTCAGCAACAAATCTAAGGACCTGCAGAGGAGAATGTGCCTCTGTTTTATTTGCAAGTGTGGTGATCGTCGATTGCTGGAGAAGGAGAGATGGGCTTAAGTGAAAACTGACGAATTGGGCCTGTTTGCACTACAGAATAGGCTGATGCATTTATATTCTTTACACTTACGAACCCGACTTAGAGTAACGATTCTCATGCACCTGTTGTAGCTCTTTCAACATTCCGGTTTATATATTGTCTCGTCTTGCGTTTGTAGTTGATCAGAGTAAAGTTTTTAAGTTCAGGAAGGCTATATGTGGTATAAAGAAATCGTCATGTCCTTGGTACCACAAGTTGATTAAACACTCATTAGTACATGATTTCAAAAAGCCAGAAGTCGATCATTCACTTTTCAGAATTCTTGGAGAAACTAGTATTTTCGTTGTTTTAATTTATGTTGATGCCATTATCATTTCTGATAAAAATAAGGTAGAAATTCAAAGTACAAAGTTTTTTAAAAAAATAACTTATATATTAAAATTTTGGATGAATTGAAGTATTTTCTTAGCGTAGAAATATGTCGTTTTATTGAAACACTATTTTTATCTGTACAAGAGTAAATATTTGATATTTTTAGTGAAAGAGGTAAGCTTGGAGTCAAACTAGCAAAGACTCTTATTGAAGAAACCTACAAATATTTCCATAAGAGAGAACCTAAGAGAGAACCTAAGAGAGAACCTAAGAGAGAACCTAAGAGAGAACCTAAGAGAGAACCTAAGAGAGAACTCTACAAAAACAATTGGACAATACAATAAAATTGTGGGTAAGCTTCTCATTTTACTATTACTCGTCATGATTTACTTTTTCGAAAAAAACAGGTCAGCCAACACATGCCAATTCCAACCATTGATCATTGAAATATGATGTAATGTATCCCCAAGATGGACAAAATTTCAACATTATATCATTGCACAATTATTTAGGGGAACATTATAGAGTAAAAAAGTAAAAGTTGGTTTAAAAATAGGGAGAAATATTATAATGACGCTGAATTCGTGTTTAATTATTTTTTGAATCTAATTTTCTGTTAATTACTAAAATAATTTGGCTACCGAGCATACCTTTTCTCGCCGTTGTTACAAAAAATGTAATTACGCAAAATATCATTATTATTCCCGGGGATTTTTTGACATGTCAGCATAAAAGTCAATGTTATTACGAAAATGTCATGGAAATTCAGAGGTATCAAAATAAATCTGGTACGGAAAATCTGCTGCAGCTTTACGTAATAGTCGCAGACTTAATAAATTTGTCACAGATTTAATAAGTCTGTCGCAGACTTATAAAAGTCTGTCATGAGACTTATAAATTATACGACAGTTTTATTTCGTATTACGTAATCGTATGCAGTTTTTATAAGTATGCGGCTGAGTTAATGTCAAATGATAGCAAAATTATTAATTCTGTGGTCACACAGAGTAAGTCTGCGATAGACTTATATTCTGATTTTTGGAAAAACAACCTCGCAGATTTATTTTTCCAATGGCAGATTTACATTAAATATGTTATCGAAGAAAACTCACAAAATAATTACTACACTAACATTTCGACTTGGCAGATTTTTTAAACGACAAAATTGATTTTCATTAAATCTGTCCGTTATGCCAGTTGGATTTTCTGCACTAAACAACAGGTTTAATTAGTACTAAACTAACTCTTTGTATTTTATATACATAACAGACTTTTGGGTCATTATAGACATGTAATGGCAGACTTATTAATTTTCAAAATGCCACTTTTAACTCTCTTTGAAAATCATGTATGAGGCGATACTAGGGTTAACCGCCGCGTCTTCTTCAATCTCGAGCACATCGAATTTTTCAGTTGAACTGAAAAACATTAATTTTTACTTGTATTCTTCACATTCGTTCTTGTAAAAAAACTTTTTCTATATCAATTTTCTCGATGGAAGACATAATTTTTGTTTGTGGTGAATGAATTTTCAAAACAAATCGATGGTCATTCAATGTCGACAACAAGAAAGGGTGTAAAATCTTATCGGCAAATGCTAAGACACGTTTCAAAGATTTGTTGATGATGGTTTATGAAGAATACGAGGTTGATAGAAATCAGTATGATCTCGAATTAAGCTACATGTTTCCAAAGAAGATGTTGTTGAAACTACCGGTAAACACACATTCGGTGAAAGTGGGAAGCTGTCGACAGCTTCATGGGTTTTTGGGTATGATTAAAATCGAGGCAATTCAGTTATGTGTGGAGGTTAGAGAGAAAGAGAAAGCAAGAATTGATAGTCTGTCAATTCATCGTGACGACGATGAATATTTTAACTACGAATATCGACACGAGGAGGTTGGCGAAGATCAACACGACGAAGAACCAACTGCTGAAGTGGTTTCACCATGCAAAGATGATGAAGATGAGTAATTATCGATTTGATTAATGTGATGATTCTGATGGAGCAAGCTCTGAGGATAAAGACTTTAGTGTTTACTGATGGCTTTCGCAAAGTGAAGAAGATGAGATTCCAAAATTACCACCTAAGAAAAGAGTATCAAAAGGTGGTAATAACGAAGAACAAATTGGTAATGCTAATTTGATAGAGTTGGCTTCATTGATTCTTGCTGTAAGGCAAATTTATGAGACAAAATAAGCATTAGTTACTAGATTGAAGATTTTATCGGTTCGACATCAATTCGATTTTGATGTATATGAATCAACCCAGTGATTTTAATTGTAAAATTCTTGGTGAGAGACTACATTTGGAGAGTATGAGCTACACAAATTGGGAACACGTCACAATTTACAATTAGGAAACTCGTTTCAAACTATACATGTGTCTGTTACAATGCGATCAGGACGTATGCGACAAGCAACTCCTAAATACTTGGTGCTTTGTACAAAGATTTTGTAGGTGGTGTTGGTTCTAAAATTTTACCATGTCATGTTGCTGATGCATTGCATATGAGATTTGGTATCAAGGTTCGTAAATATGTTGATAGTTAATTTATAGTTGGTGGTAGTTTTTTGTAGTTTTGATAGATTTATTTTAATATATACAATCACAGTTTTATTGTAAACGGTGACAGATTTATTTTTATAAAGTCACAGTTCTTGCTAGTTGTGCCATATTTATTTATTATATAAAGAGTAATAGTTTTTGGAAGTTGCGGAAGATTTATTTTATTACAGTGGGTAAAAGTTGTTTGGTAGTTGTGGCAGAGTTATTTTTATACAATCATAGTTTTGGTATTTATACCAAATCTATTTTAATACGGTGCAAGTTTTTTTTTTGGTGTAGTTGGCATACTGGAAAGCGTATCGAACACTTATACATGCATGATTATGGTAACGGGTTCTACGTAAAGAGGTTATGAAGAATTACCTACTTACTTGTATATGATCAGAAGAGCTAATCCTGGAATGCTTACTCGTCTAGAAGTTGTTGAACTCGAAAGGTTCAAGTATGTTTTTATTGCGTTTAGTGCTACCTTGAATGGATTTCTTTTCATGCGTAAAGTTGTTGTGGTGGATGGTACGTTCTTGCAAAGGACATATAAAGGAAACTTCTTATCGCAGATTCCCATGTTGGAAAATTTCAAATATTTTCCATAGCTTTTGCAATGGTTGATACAGAGAATGATGATTCCTGTGAATGGTTCTTTAGACAGCTTAGTTGTGTTATACCGGATGATGAAGTTCTTGCAATTATATATGATAGGCATCGATCAATCGGTAATGCATTTGAAAAGATTTATCTGATGGCTTGTCGGAGAATTTTCCCGTACCATCTTTACAAGAATATAATACAACGGTATAGATGTGCTGTTGCATTTCATTTAGTGAAAAGGTGGCGAATGCATTTCGAATTTCTGATTTTGAGATGATATTTGATGAAATACACGCCTTAAATCCAGCATTGCATAACTATTTGGTAAATGCTGACGTGAAGATGTGGTCTCTTGTTCATTTCTCTAGGGATCGATACAACATCACCACATCAAACATATGTGAATCCCGTAATAATGTACTTTCGTAAGCTAGAACTTTACCTATTGTATAACTGCTAGAAACTGTGCGGTTAATGATGAAAAAATGGTTTGCAGAACGCAGGAATGATGCATGTAGAATGAAAACAACTCTCACTCGTGGTGTTGAAAAGATGTTGGAGGTAATATTGAACAAGTTCATAGATTTGTATGTATTTCTATTTATATTACTAATATTTTATTTTACTTAGGGACGACTTCCATATGCTAAACAACTTAATGTACAAGTGATCGATGTTGATTAGACTCAGGTTACAGGTGTCTCATCTTTGCATGTAGTAAACTTTACAGAGAAAAAATGCACATGTCGCAGATTTCACTTGGAGAAAATACCATGTGTACATGCAGTTGCAACAACGGAGGCACGGAAAATATGTTGTATATTATTTTATCATCCTTATTACTTTATGAACTATTTGTATAATGCGTATGCGGCATCAGTTGTACCAAGAGATGTCATGTCACCTGCTCCTATCCATATAACAGAGAAGGTGTGTTTGCCACCTTTGGTTCGCCAACAACCAGGCGTCCCAAAAATTCAAAGATAAAATCCGCCTTAGAGAAAGCGGTAGAGAAGAAACGGCCCCGGATGCATGTTCTAAATGCAATGCAACTGGACATAATTATAAAACGTGTAAGGCTCCAGAGCCATTTTTGTGATTTCCAACATTTGATTGCACTTGTAATGTTAAACTTATAATATTAAACTTGTAATGTTAAACTTGTAATATTAAACTTGTAATGTTAAACTTGTAATATTAAACTTATAATGTTAAACTTGCAATATAAATTTGCCATCTATACCAATATGTCTGACATAGTAAATAGTAAATCTACCTATAGTAACAAATAAGTCTGTCATCAGTAACATATAAGTCTACCGTCGTTAACTAATAAATCTGTCATCGTAAACTAATAAGTTTTCCACTATTACCAAAGTATGCAACGCTAATTAATAAATATGGCATCATGAACTAATAAGTCTGCCATATCTACTTAAACAAGTAGAAAAATGTAGCACCAATCAAGATTAAACCTACCAGTATCGCTTTCAGATTCGTAATCTCATCGACATTGTTCGGAATCTTAACAATCATAATCTCCAAATTGGTATCACAAGGACATCTCCTTGTGTGCTCTTCATTCTGCAACCTTAAGATAGTTAATTCCTCTGCAATAGCTTCATCCCACCATTTGTGAATGTGATATCCAGGATCTTCATGTAGTGACACGCAAAGAATCTTCTCCCTGGATCGGTTGTTGTATAAGATGTCAAAACATCCTACTTCTCCACCACATGAACACCTAGTTAGTATTCCAAATTCAGCATCAACTCTGCAACATCCACTACTAATGGTTCCTTTGGAGGAAGAGCTTTGGTTGTAGCTGTATCTTCACATACCACTGTAAATACACAACGCGAGTAAATCGAATCAAAACCCTGAGTAAATCGAATCCAAAACCCCGAGTAAATCGAATCCAAAACGTGAATAACTAATCAAATCCCAAAATCAAATCGAATAGAATAAACGAACTTGGGACCCAAGAGGAGAAGATGAGCTAACCCTAGAATTTGGGGGAAAATAAATAGGGACCCACCCTGTTCATAGAAAATCCGATAAGTTTAGATTTCATGGTATAGAATAAGAGATACGATTATGTAAGTCTATCGTTAGGATTGAGATGTTAGGGATTACATATTGTAATTGATTGTAGATTTTATAGTTTACATAGAATATTTCTAAGTTTATAGATCGTAATTGCTACTTTATAATAATATTGAGGGTATAACAACCTACAAATAAGTCTGCTATTGAAATATTGTTTAGGGTATAACAAATAACCAATAAGTCTACCATCATAAACTATCAAATTATAAATAAATTTGTCATCGAAATAACGTTTAGGGTATCGCTATACCTTAAAATAATCAATAAGTCTGCCATGAAATCTAATAAGTCTACCATGAAAGTTATACTATCGATGACAGATTACAAATCTACAGCCAAACAAATAAGTTCTTTCATCATTAACTAATAAGTCTGTGATAAAAAATTAATTAAGTATCCCACAAAACTTGTAAAAAGTCTATCATTGTGAATCTATCAGAAACGGAATTCTAAACTCGGAAGCACGCGGTAAGGGGTTCGATAAATGAAACAAGGATTCCGCAACCTCGTCAAATATTCAGCAGCCAACTTCTCACGCAATGCCTAGATGTTCCGGTCATTCAAACCATCAAATGTACACCCAAGAGCAAGACACTCAATGTACTTGTTAGCATAGACACCACAATCTACTGGAACAAAGTTTTGAGGAACATTCTTCAATCTTGTAACCCTAAATTGCTTCTCAGTCTTTTTCCGAATGTTAGAAGAAACCGATTTGTTCAATATAATGGGAATCATTCTAGTGAAAGGCGTACAATACTGAAAAATGGTTTTATCATCTGGCACCACGTGAGGTATACTGTCGTATACATGGATTGTTTCCTTCTGCAAGTTAATGTCCACAAC